>VUQH01011915.1:23200-33454 GCA_015106775.1 Etroplus canarensis
GTTTTAAACCTTTATAAGCTCATAAATTTCATCAGAAACCTCCCCCAGCTGATTATTTACATTAAAGATTGGAAGTTTTCGGAAACTTCACATTTAAATGTGCTAATTGGACATTGTCTGTCTAAATATGTGGGAAAGAGTGAAAGGCTTAAACTGAGGGAAGTTTTTGAAACTGCTTTTCACTCCGCAAATCAAAAAATATGTTTTGCCATGTTTTAGAGATGAAATGTTCTAGAAACTAAGGATGGCCATTGCTGGCAAAAGTATAGTTTGATATTCACCGAGAACTGTTTGCATATTAAATGACTGTGCACCAAGCATTCGACTTATTCCCTGCTATCTTTACCTAAGAGAGTTTGCATTGAACTTCATTTTCACTTTTATTTTCAGAACTTCCTAAAGCTTCGTTGTGAATCTATGTTGAACCTATGACTTAGCATATGCAAGTGGCCCATGCCATTGCTGGTGTTTCGTACTTGTTTGCGGCGCACCGCCATTGTTCTGTAATTGTGCTGCCTAAACACTAGTATGTGGTGAAGTTTATTCCCTCCAGTTGATCCATTCTCAGCAGAAGAAGTAGCCAGAAATGCACAGGAGGAAACGATTGTATCAAACAGGCGAATCCTCGTCGTTGCAGGCTGTGCAGCGTGTAGTTACATTTCTCAGTGCATGCCGGATTACGGTGTAGGATAGCAAAAGGGTGTATACTGTATTGTACATTTCTCTCGTTTGTAGCTTCTAATCTGATCATGCTTTGAAACGTCCTGCAGCAGGTAGTTTGTAACATGTTCTAATTCTGTTTCTATTGTTTAATGGTAGCTAGCCTGCAGCTTTGAGGTGTATGATCATAGCCTTCTGGCAGTAGAAGTGCATTAAGTAGTACCAGGCAGTGGTAAAAAACAGGGGATAATGCATCTTTTAAAAAGAAAGAATAGTCACGAAAACTCTGTTTTTAAAACATAATTTAATGAGTGCTTCAGTATTTGAAAATTAAAGTAAAAACCTTCCTAATGCAGAAAGGATGCTGCACAGCAGTGCTGCTTAAGTGGAGATTTTTGGCTCAAGGTACAAAAAGGAAAAAAGAGCAAACAGCCTTTATTCTATCATAGATATACTATATAGACACAACTACTGGGCCACCCATGCATTAACGCTACTCCCTTGTTAGTTTTCTGTTACTATCCCTTATATTAATGGGTCAGTTTTGACCCCTGTCTTAAATCAACCAGAAAATACCCTCACAACAATGATTTATCTTCCTATTTGTTTCTTACCTCTTGGTTACCTTGTTAGGATTCCTTATCCACAAAAAATTGTATTCAAATATTTTTGGTGTTACCCCCAGGCCTTTCTTTTTACAGCATGCCTCTTGTTTTCAATCTAAAAAAATGGCATAATAAACCTCAAGAGAATTCTACAAATAAATAAAAAGTTGTTTTGTGACCTGACTATTATTGAGAAGTATTAGAACACATCTCTAAAATATAGTTTTTTTGTATTTTTTAAATTATAAACTATAGTAACATCTGGCGAGTTATGGGTCAGTTCTGACCCATATATATTTATTTTAAGAAAAGGACAAAGTATTTTTTTTCAAGAACAGAACTTCAGTATAAATATAAAATGAAAAGCAGAAGAAGTAATAATGCAAACTATGGATTCACAAGGACAAACCAACAAAAAAACAGTCAAATCAAATCAAATTTAAAAAATCAAGCACTAGTTCCAAAAGAAGTCTGTGTGTGTAAGCGCGTGCATTTTTATGTGTGTGTGTTTAGATGAAAAAGTGACACTTTCAGTGTGTCCTTTGCAGATATATTTTTTTGCAGTGGAAGCACAATGTATTTATCTTCCTGTCGGTATTGCTATGGCAGACCTGACACCTCTTTCTTTTAGAATCAGATGGCCTCAGTGGGATTGTAGCTATGGTTGTGCTGGTTGATGTTAAGGTAGGGCTGGCTAAAGCGAATGCTGCCTCTAATGGTCTTTTTGTTGCTGATAGTGTGGACAGAGTGCTAGGTGAGTTCTGCAGCTGGCTGACAGAGGTTGCAGCGGCTGGATCTCGGGGTACCCGTTCCCTTCTCTGACTATGAGGCTTGACGGAAACTTCCTATCACCTCAAGAAACATTCTGTGCTTGTTTCTTTGGTTGAGGTCCACTACCTTGGGTGGAACCACAACACAAATGGTGGGTCCACAATACAAATGCATTGTATGCAAATACATATAGGATGTTTAAAAAGAAAAACATGCTGGCAGGTGGCAGTTTGTCCAGGTTGTCCCCTCCTTTTGCTGTTTTTAATATAATCCAGGCTAATTATGAGCTTTTTGTTACTTCCTGATAACACAGCTGCATCTTTGTGAAAAGTGGATATAAGTTTTCTTTTTTTTTGTAATCTTATATTAGGGTCAAAACTGACCCTATCAACACAAAATGTATAATTTTCACCAAAGTTTTATAATTTATGAGGTGAGTACCTTACACCATTCCATCCAACCCTTACCTTTGTGTTTAGTGATGTAAAGATTGTGTCATGGTCTTGAGCTTTGTGTTTGAATTTACATGGTTTTGAGTTCCTTGTGTCTGTCACCTACCCTGTAGTTATGTTTCCTTCTGAATTCTTGTCTAGCATCAAGTTCGCACTTGTGTCATGTTCTGTGTAGCATTCTGTTTCCTGTTTTATTTTGAAGCCTGTTCTGTCCTGTGCGTTGTGTTCAGTTTACGTTCTGCCCCTGATTGTTGCCACCTGTGTTCATCCCCCTCCTGTCTATCGTTCCTAAGCAGTCTGTGTGTATTTAGTCTCTGTGTGCATTCAGTTCAGCATTGCATTGTCAGTGTTGTTTCCCTCATGTGAGAGCTCCTGCCTGTTCGAGTCATTCCCTGTTCTGGACTTTGTATCTTTGGTTTGTGGCAATAAAGCCCGTTTTAGAATTTAGTCCGCTTCCTGTGCTCTCACAACCTAAACTGTGACAGCTTGCATACAGCTGCTCAGCAATGGAAACCAATGCCATGAGGAGGTATGAAACTCTGTGTTTAATGAGTCAGCAGAGGTTTGGTGACCTTTATGGGCTACGCACTTCAGCACTCAAGGACCCCACTTTGTAATTTTATGTGGCCTGTCTCTTGGCAGCCAAGTTGCTGTGGTTCCTAAATGCGTCCACTTCGTAATAATGCAATTTATAGTTAATGGTGAAATATCTAGGAGGGAAAAAAGTGCACATGCTGTCTTGTTTGAATGGCTGCATCTTATTAAAGTACCACACTCAAATTCGGTGAGTTCTTTAGAAGAACCCGAATGTTTAACGCTAGACTGTATGACTAGGTGCTGGCTTTCAGTGGAACTGAAACACCTGAATACTCTTGTCCATACTAGCTTGAAATTCAGTTAATTGCTTTATTTATATTTTAGTGCTTCATTTTGTCGGTTTCTTTGACCAGTTTTTTAACCTTATTTGAGTAGTCCTTCAAAAAGTCCACTAGAATTCAAGTTCTTTAGAATGACCTACTCTTCACAAATGTTCATAAAGGCAGACTGAATGGCTACATCTTTGAGTTTATACACCTGTGGCAGCGAGACTGAATGAAACACCTGACTTCAGTGAACAACATGTGTGGTTCAATACTGTTTTCCTATGTAGTTTATGTATTGTACAACCCTGTAGATTTATACTGAAAAACGCAACTTATGAGTAAAACATTTCAATATAAGAGACTGAAAATTTTCTAAAATACAAAAGTATATTCTCCTTAAACTAATTTCCATGAGTGTCTAATAGATAAAATGGAACAAAACACCTCAGTTTGAGATTTCCTCTAGTCTGAAAGAAGACATGTTATCACAGCAAAAAAAGAAATCTCAAAATCAGTCCATTAAAAAATACATTTTTGCCTTTAGCGTCTTACTATAAGTGACAGAAATGTCAGGGTGACCCTAGTCACAAAGTTTCCTTACTTTTGAGATAGCAATACAACACCTATAAAATATATTCACCCCCCCTTGTTTTACCCTTTTATTGCTTTAATAAATGAAATCATGATTACTATAATTTGGCTTTTTTGATAAAAATTTGCAAAAAAGCTTCTGTCTTATTGAAGTTAAGAGTTTTTAAAACTAATATAAGTTAAATGTTTGCATAAATATTCATCTCTTTAAATAGATCGACTTAATTCAACAGAGGTCCAGCTAATTGATTCCAGCAGTGCCATAATTAGTGAAATGGAGATCACCTGAGTGCAGTTGATGTGTGTGTCAAGTGATTGTAGTATAAAAACACCCGTCTGGGAGGTCCAGTCTCAGGTTAATCAGTATTCCTGCTAAATATGAGTGACTGGGCAAGAAGAAGACCAGTGAGGGAGGCCACGAAGATGCCTACAACTATTTTGAAACTGTTAAAAGTTTTAGTGGCTCAGATGGGAGAGACTGTACATACGGTAACTTTTGTGTGGATTCTTCACCAGTCAAAGCTGTATGGGATAGTGGCACAGAGAAAGCCATTGTTGAAAAAAGCTCATATCAAATCTTGCCCAGAATTCAGCCAAAGGCATGTGAGAGACTCCAAGGTCAATTTGAAGAAGGTTCTTTGGTCTGATGAGACACAAATTGAGCTTTTTGGCCATCAGACTAGATGCTATGTTTGGCAAACACCAAGCATTGCACATCACCACAAACACACCATAACCACTGTGAAGCATGGTGGTGGCAGCATCATGCTCTAGGGATGCTTCAGAGGAGAACGTGAATGCAGAAAACTATTGCCAAATCCTGGAAGATAATCTGACGCAGTCTGAAAGAGAACTACGTCTTGGGAGAAGATTTATTTTCCAGCAAGACACCCCAAGTGCACAGAAAAAGCTCCACAGAAATGGTTCAAAGACAACACAAGGTGAATGTTCTGTATTGACCATGTGGCACGACTTGAAAAGAGCCGTTCACGCCCCGATCCCTGAGCAGTCTGACAGAGCTTGAGCTGTTTTGCAAGAAAGAATGAGGGGGAAAAAAAATGCAGTGTCCAGAGCTGCCAGCCTGATTGAGACACATCCACACAGACTCAGTGCTGTGATTGCAGCCAAAGTTGCATCTACTAAATACTGACCTTAAGTGGGGGGATATTCATGCAGACATTCATTTTGCCTCATATTTTTAATTAATTGACATTAGTTTGTAAAACTCTGTTTTCACTTTGACATAAGATAAGCTTTTTTCTGCAAATTCCTGTCAAAAAAGCCAACTTATACTGATCATGATTTCATTTAATAAAGCAATAAAAGGGTGAAACAGCCAAGGGGGTAAATACTTTTTATAGGTATTGTACATTCAGAATCAGCTCATCTGTGATGCTAAATTAGTGCCCCTGCTTTGAAAACTATTACAAGCAGCAACCTTGTATCTTTCTCCACAGATCTTCAGCGAATGAAAGATGCAATCCATAATAGATTGTGAGGCCCAATGAGCCCTAGAGATCCAATATATCTTTAAACTCTGAGATGTTTTATTGATCAGAGCAAGTCAATGTTCACCTTTTCTACGCAAACGGGATTGCAATTACATTTTATAGCACCGCAATTTGTGGCACAGCAATACGAGCAAGTTTCTACAACTAAACTTTTATGGGCACATGGCTTGTTTTATGAAACTAGAGGAAGAAAATGTCAGAGAGAGAATGGGAGAATAAAAGTGGAAGTGGAGTGAATCTTTGCTGTGCTTACTAACCCATTGCTCTAATTGCCCTTTTAACATGGTGAGGGGCTTTATTGAAAGGAGATGAAATATGTCAATTCAGTGAAAATGTGCAAGAGAGAGCATTACACTTTTAATAGGACTTTTCATATTACAATACCTTGGCAGAAGAATAGCTGTGCCAATTTCATAATTACATTGTTTCAGCTCATTAAATGTATGATTATTCCATGAAGAGAGATTAGAGAGGGGAATGCGACCTCACAAAGCTTCCGTCTCTCATTGGGCAGCCATGCATGCTGCTGAATTATGCCCTTTGGAAGACATTTTCAATATGGTGTATATGGAAATTGTGCTACAACAGCAGTGGCAGAATTTTGATCCTCTTCTCATCTAAAGGTTGTTGCAGGGTTTGAGCGCATTTCAGAGTGCTTATAATTTTCATCAGTATTCAAGGTTGTCAGTAAAGGCTCACACAATCGGAAATTCACAGAAAGATAAAGATTTGACCTCTACAGCTTTCTTTTGCGCACTGACAGTACCTCATTTCATTTTGGGGACTTTATCATTTGCAGTTCATGTTTCTTACTTATCGATTGATTGGCTGCTTTGAAAGTGTCACTGCATCCACTTTGAATGTTTGAACATTTTTGGACTTACTGTGAGAATTCCTGGCCATTAAAATGTGAGTTCTTTCACTTTCAAGTGTTTTCTGTGGGCTCAAATAAGGTCAAGTAAAAATTTGAGCTTGCATCAGTCGGCAAAATGTAAACCAGTGAAAGAGAAATAGAAGTGTTTGAGTGAATGTTTATACTGTATATTTAGGTATATAAAAAAATAGATAACAATTATTAAGGTGCATGGATGCAGGCAACACTGAATTGGCACAATGAAAAAGAGCTGATATTGTTAACTTCTGAGCAAAAAAATGAAAAGCATAAAATCGTGTGAATAACAGCACTTAGAGTTCAAACAGTGTGAAACTGAAGTCACACATGCACACACATATTGAATTTACAAGCATAGCTTTAGCGTCTGCTTTTTGGTTGTGTAACAGGGAGGTTGAAGCAGAAGGAGTATCAAACAGTTTTGTGTGTGTGTGTGTGTGTGTGTGTGCTAAATCTACACTGCTGTATTAAAATAATTCTACATGCACACAAACATTGTTTTATTATTGTTTTTTCATAGGTTTAAAGTGGCTAACCTATCACTGCAGGTTTTAATTGTTTTTGATTAGCTTTTTAAAGTTACATTATTTGTGATTATATTCATTATCGTGGTTCATCTGCAAGCATAAGTAAAAGTAGGATCTGTATCTTTTTCTTCTTCCTTGGGCTGCTCCCGTTAGGGGTCACTACAGCGGCTAATCTGCCACCAAAGACTGTATGTAAAAGATGCATGTGGTTTGTAAGTCTGAAAAGTGCAGAAGAGGCTTCAATGTGCCTTCCTTCTAATACCCAGCTGCAGGCCAGCAATTCTAAGATTAGTTTAATTTGGTCTTGCTTGTCATCACTTTCAGTCGCTAAATTTCAAAGGCACTGCATGGCCTCTGGCCTCTGGTCTCTACTACTTAAATGTGCGCACTAAAAAGTACATTGTAGTACTAAAGGTCACAATATTTTAGACTGGGCAGTGCTTTGTCTGATTTGTTGATGTGCACTACAGGTGCTCCGCAAGGGACTGTGCTGTCTCCATTCCTATTCACCTTGCACCTCTCAGACTTTCAGTACATCTCCAGGTCAAGCTACTTACAAATGCAGTGGTTGCATGTTTAAGTGATGGGTAAGAGGAAGAGTACAGAGCACAGTTTTGTGAAGTGGTCCTAGAGAAATCATCTTCTTCTGAGAGTCAGTAATACCAGAGAGATGGTGATCAATTTCGGAAGGAAGAGGGCAGCTGCTTGGCTTGTGTCTATCCTGGGACAGGATGTTGATGTAGTAGAGGAGTAAAAGTACCCTGGTGTCCACCTCAGCAATATGCTGAACTGTAAGACCAACACAGAAGCCGTATACACGAAAGGGACAGAAGCTGAGATCCTTCAGCTTGTTCTGCATAATGTACCTTCGGCTGCTCCCTTGTATTCTCTCCAAGCTGTCACCTCTGTGGTGAGATGGTCTAGTGTTCCCACCTGGAAACAAACCAGGGACCTTTTGCTTGTGAGACGAATGTGTAAACCACTACACTATGGGGACACTCAGCTTGTTCAGCAAAATATGAAAGATTTTCTATCAGTCTGTTGTGGTACAGTGAACTTTTCTGCGGTTACAACAACAGACTGAATAAAATGATCAAGACTTGCTGGCCACGGCTGTACTGGACGCAGAACAAACAGTACTCACAGTACTTAATATGACATATTACATTCTCTACACTAAGGCTAATTTAATCTTATTTCATTTTCTGTCATTCATATACATTTATATTTACTATATTGAAGATTGCACTTTTTCTTTATTGATTTATACAGTCTGTCCAGTTTCATTATCTATATGTTCATATTGATTTATCTATATGTTTATTTATTCATTCATTCATTCATTCATTCATACATACCTAATGGAGCACATAAACAATTTCCTCCCTGGGATTAATAAAGGATTCGGATTTTGATTCTGAGGAAAGCTGACTCTGTGATTGGCTCCAAACTGGACACCTTTGAAGCTATAGAGGAGAGGAGGTCAGGGGACAGTCTGTTATCTATCAGGATAATCCTGTCCACCCTCTGCACCATTTCCTGGACAGACAGCGGAGCACCTTCTGCAACAGACTGAATCAGCTCCGCTGCCACAAGGAAAAGCAAAGGAAATTGTTCATACTACAGGCACCAACTTTTTTATAAAACTTTTAATATTTAACTGGTGTAACAAAGGAGCATCTCAAATATGAGAAAAATAAAATATTTCTTATCTTTATCTTAAAGTTAGAGGAGCTTTGACAAACAGTCATCATCATGGTTATGATACATCACCACCCTGATACACCCTGACATCATCCCTTTGCACTCCTCTCACGCTACCTCCATCTCTCCAGTTACTTCAACCATAACTTAATATTTGCCATTTGGACATATAGTGAAAAAACCTGGAAACCAGTCTGTGTCCACCTTAACTTCTGGTTGAAATGAGGAAACTTACTGGATGCAGGTACTCATAATTCAAATCCAAAATAGAAACTGTGTTGTAAAAATCTCCACATTTAATATTTAGTATAAACTGTCTTGAGCTGCAGCTTAAGTCTATATGTAGAAGTTGTAATAGCGTATGGTGCTGGCACTGAATGCCAAATGCTTAACCTTTGTAATCTAAGGAAGAACCCTCAAATAATCAATGAAAGAAACTTTGGAGAACACTTTTGGGGTCTCCCAGACGAGATGTAACCTCACAGCAGTGAGACTACTTGGTGAGAGCAGCTATACACTAAAAACATTGCAAAGTACAAAACTGCTGTAGACGCCGCTTGCCCCAGCGTGGACTTTAAAACCCAGCTGGTCGTCTTGGATCACACTGAGACTGCTGGTAAAACTTCATCAAAGCCACAGCAGTCTAAAGCTGCTGGATAGAAGATCGGTTTAAGACACATTTTCCTGAGTTTTATCATCCTGAAATCAGGTGGAGGCTGACAGTGAAAGCACTGCAGTGGCAAAGCATCACAGGGAGCAAAAATTTAAAACAAAAAAGACAGACTAAAAACACTGCAAAAATAAAAATATTGGAAAAGAATGCCATGGGGAGATAGTAGCTCTAAAATGTGATGCAACCTCTTTTTGTCTTATGAACCTGGACATGTTAAACCCAGATGTCAGGAGAGATTTGTGACCTATCTACTGGTGGATTTACCCTCGACTTTCAAGATCAATTTCATTCTTTTACAATCTATTAGTAGGTATTTTACACACACACAGCATGGGTGTGCGTGTGTGTGTGTATAATACCTTCAGAGGACTGTACATTGACTTGCATATCCTGGAAGTTTACCATCAACATTGCCATAAACTTTATTCAATCCTTAAATTTAACAAATTGCTTAGTGGACACTATGAAAAAACAGACTCTATTCAACATTAAAGTCTCCTGTGAAATTTTCAGTCATATTAAACCATGATTAAAACAGACAGTTTGCAATGAATCTGTGCGCTGTCACTCACTGTATTGTAAGCTCTCTCTCATGCATGCACACACATGCCACTTCATCTAATAAAGAGTCTTTGAATCTCTGAAGGCAAAATTTTATTTGTGTAATATTAAGACATCTGCCACACAAACACTTTTTTCAAATATGCACACACACACACACAGCTAATGTGTCCGTTCATAAGAGGCTGCACATTGAATGACTTTCTCTCAGCTTAGTTCTGACACTTTACAGTAATTGCTCGTGTGATTCGTGACAGAAGCCATGAGGTATCACTAAAAAACATCCACCTTTGGTGCACCCCTCTCAAACTTTCAGTTCCTCTACCTGTGCTATTCTGGTAATTAATTTTCTTCTCTCGGTTCGTGTGTGTGTGTGTGTGTGTGTGTGTGTGTGTGTGTGTGTGTGTGTGTGTGTGTGTGTGTGTGTGTGTGTGTAACACTCTA
>VUQH01011922.1:5041-39490 GCA_015106775.1 Etroplus canarensis
CTGGAAAAAGGGAACATGGAGAGACAGAGAAAAAAGGAAAGAGGGTGGGGGGATGGAGGGTACAGACTGTGAGACAAATTGATGGTGCACACCAGGGCTAACTCTCCGGGCTGCGATTATACTGCTGGCTTCTTTGTACACACTTTCAGACGCCATCTTAGTCAGGGCTGTCTTACAGATGACAAAAGTTTGTAACCGAAAAAACTGCATTGACTGGATCTGTCAAAAACACCCAAACTTGAAGTGAATAAATGAATTTTCAAAAGGAGAGACATGATTGGAAAAGGACAATAGCATAGTCAGACCTGGTTTGAATACATACAGTAATTAACTAGGAAAGTAGGCCTTGCCCAAAATGCTAGTCTGAACAGACCATAACTGAAAGAGAACATCAACACCGGCTGCATGATGTGCTATCAATCCAGAAGCACCCACAGTCAGGAAGTACATAAATTGTATAATAATATGCTAAGAATTCATATAAAGCCAGAAATGTGTAATTCAAAAACTTATTCAAATAAATAACTAAAGTCTTATTTTCCACTGCTGCTCTAAGAATGAAATAATCTGTTGAAAATAATAAATTTCAAACAAATTCAATAGCTGTTAGTTTAAAGCACATCATTTAATTAAAAATATCTTTAAAAGGCTGATGATTTCCTAATGTAACAAATTATTATATAATCACCTACAGCTGGATCTACTAACGTATCTGAGACACATGGCAGGACCCTATCCAACCCAATAAAACAGTACAATTTGGGCCTAATACAGCTAAAGTCCTCTGTCAGGTCTTGGTTCCTCAGAAGATTAAACCTATAAAGATGTCTAATGTATATATTTTTTTTAGAGGAGAGTTTCTATATTGAGTTTCTATATTCCATGCATTGCACACAGATGAAAAGAACTGTAAATCAAATCCTGAGTTTCTTTTTGCAGAACTGTGCAGGCACTCAAGACTCAAAATAGCACTGTGATTAAAAAATCACAAGTGCTTTTCTGGGAGGCTGCATTGTTACAAGTTCTTGTGAGTTGAAATGTCAGCCAGAGGTTCAGTTTGAGTGATACACCCACAAGAACACTAAACAGAGTTTTATAATACAATGAAATAAGAAGTGACTTCCAGGAAAATGCACCTGACAAAGCCCTGTGCATCAGGACCCCAACTGTGCCATCTCACTGGTTTCAAGGAAAATGAATGAGGAGGCTGTGTTTCCAAAGAAGTAAAGCTGATCTGGACAAAGCTCAGCACAGAGACACACAGACAAATACATGTGCTCTCTATACTTTGCAGATGATAGCTGTTTACAATTTTGTATGTGTAGTGAGGATTTCTTCAGACAGGGGCAAAAAATGGTCAAGTTTAACGTCAACACAAATAACCAAAAGGCACGATTAGTAATACAGCACAGGAAAAAAGCTGGAAAAGAATTTGAAGGCAGAAGAATGTTTGGTAAAAAACAAAACCAACTTTTCCACTGGCTTATTTGTGTCTCTCTCTTCCTTTTTTGCTCACTCCCTCTATTTACATGTACATAACTGCTGTCTTGTCAAGTTTATGCCAGGAAAGACCATTTGGCACAATATGTACCATTTTCAATGAGCTTCTCTGCCAGAGGAAGTGTGTCATTGCCAAGTCTCTATTGGTGTAGAACAACTCTATTCATGTGCCTTCACCTTGGCAGTCTCTCTATGGTTATGGTCATGGAGGTGTGTGTGTGTTTGGGAGAGAGAGAGAGAAATGTGAATGTGTTTAAACCTTTTTCAGTGCCCTAATGGTCCTTTGCAGGCCTCTTTTTCAGTCTTCTCTCCAGCATCTTCAAACACATTGCATTATTGCCACTTTTGATTGCATTTCAGATTAGAGAGTGCTGGTGGTGAGCACATGAGAGTCAGATAGAGAAAGAGAAATGATGGCAGAGAAGAAGAGATGGATGAGGACGAGAATGCCCAAAGAGAGGCAGGACAGATCAAGGGTAGAGAAAAAAAGACAGAGACCGACAGAGAGGATGAGAGAACGAGAGAGAGCTTAAATGAGGGACAGAGAGGAAAGTGGAAACAGGGAAAACAGAGGGGACTGTGGAGGAGCATATTATATGGCCGTTACCCCCCTCTGGTTAGTCAGCGAATGGGAGCGGCTGAGTACCCACTATTCCAGTGACCTTGGAGGTCAGTTGGAGGAAAGCAGCATTAATCAAACTGACGCTCAGGCTCAGGCGGATGATAGCAGGCAGTAATGCTCACAACAACCACACACACACACACAACCACTGCCATCCCTAGCACCCTCACCACACCACACCAACCCTCCTCATATACACATCTACCTCTCTCCACATTTATTTGCATTCTTCCTCTTTTTTCTGTGTTTGCATATTACCCTCTTTTCTTTTGCCTCCTTTTCACTCCTGTTATCCATTTCTCTCCTCCTTCCTCTTTGTATGCCCTAAACTCCCTCTGGATCTCCAACCACACAGTGAATTAACCCATCTCCACCCTGTGTTAATGGACTTCTAAATATCAGCTCTTGCCTGTAGATATGCCACCAACATTTACATCGGATCTTGGATTAAGTTAGTTGCCTTCTGGCCACTTTCAGACATATGGATATCAATTTGCTTGTTTTGCACAGATGCATATTTTGTGTAAATGGCTTTAGGGGACTCAAATATGCATATTCTTCTCAGTGTGTATATGTAATGTTTGTATAGAGGTGTGTGAAAAATTATATGCAGTGCGAGATCTCAGACTAGTGTATTCACATGAGCTAAATTCTGGCCCTTTCTATAATGTCAAACATGCATGTAAATACAGAAACAACCATCCATACAACATGAAATTATTGACTCATAAGTACAAAAGCAATTCCTTTTTTGATTTGTATTTAAATTTTGCAGCATTTTCATCATGTTTAGTATCATAAAAAGGTGAAAGATGTAATCAGTGTATCTCCATCTGCCCTTCTTGTTGCTGGTGATCTATAGTTTAAACACACTGTTATCCATCCTCTGCTCTTTCCACTGTGCAATAAAAGCCAGCCAGTGAAACGTACAATCAACAAGCAGATGTATACATGTGTTGGCTCTGCATGTCGATCAGTACAAACCAATCAATACACCCAGAACCCTTACTAATAAGTGTGTGCGTGTGTGTGTGTGTGTGTGTGTGTGTGTGGTTAAAGGAGGCTGAGTTAATCTGTGACCGCGTGTCTGTGCTGATGAAAGTATTGATCTGATGAAGATCGTCTGAAGGTCAGGGTATGTTGTCTTTGTTCAGGGTGCCTTGATCATGCGGCACTGCCTGTCGTTTCACTGCCTGCATAACTGTATATTACTTCATTTCCAATAGAAGTGTTTAAATATAAGCTAAAAAGGGAAGAAAAGTCTCTAGCTTCAGGTTTTGCTACTATTAGATTAAGTGAAGATTGTGTTTGTATCAGTGCTTTGGCAAGATTATTATAATCAACAGACGACTAAGGCTGAAAAGCAAATATTGCGATGTTAGCAGTTTTTGATTGACACTTCTGCTACCTTCCCTTTCTGCAGGTCATTATCATCATTTCAGAATGATGAAACAGAAACTAGGCTTGTTAGTACTTAATTATTCATTTGAATCCATAAAGGCAATCAATTAAGCTTAAGTGTGCAATAAATCTGATTAACCAGTCAGTTCCCAAAACACCATAAAATCCATGCAGGTCTTATACGCTGGTAATGAGTTTGCAAGTAGGGAGGGGGGGAAGGGGCTAATAAGTGAGAGTGCTCACCCACAAACACACTTGCACACACATGCAACCTTGGTACGCAAAACACAATTGTGGTTGATGCATTTTTTTTTCGGGTGATAATTTGATGTATTAGCTTTTGGGGATGAAAGATAAGCAGGGCTTAATGTATGCTAATATTAAGGTCTGCAGCTCGTAACAAAATAAAGCAAGGTCATCAGAAAAAGGCGTGCTTGTAATTAATAGATGAATTCATTACAAAAACAATGACTCAGTTTAGAAACACTCATTAACAAGATAAGGCATTTGAAATGGAAATACAAATGTTAACGGTAATGTGTTGACAATCAGAGCTACTAAATTCAACCTTGAAATGTTTTTAATGCAGTCCATGCCCATTTGATTGGGCAAATGTGCCGGCCTCTTTTCCACCACTGCTGTATCATTCCTCATTATTCTCTGACATACTTGCTTGCTGATGCTCTCCCTCCCTCCCTTTTATCCCAGCCTTCATCTATCCTTCTCTCTCCCTCCCTCTTTTGCTGGCCTTTACCTGCTCACTTGTCTCGAGGGAAATTACCACAGCTCAGAAACGCTGTCCTATTGCCTGCACTGCAATGCTCCATTCTACTCTGTTTCCCTCCACCTATACAGCACATATATGGATAGATACAAACACACACATATATATATCACAGACATACGCTCAAATGTAGGCATGCGTGCACAGCCATGCACTTAAATACACCAGTACATACAAACAAAGGCTGCATAACCCCTTTCCCATCCCTATTGCCCCTTTACCAGCTCTTGCTTACTTTTATCTTGCACAGCAGGATTAGAGGTGTTTTCTGCCAATGTTTAGGCTGCATTTGGTTGTATATTGCCGAATGGTTTCTTAATGTGTCTTCACGAACTTCATAAATGTTAGTATGTGGCTAAATGCATCCCTTTTTAAGGCAGGCAAACATGAGTATGTTCACTGAATGACTTTTGTGCATCAGACCTCTTCTGCTGAGGGTAATTCACTCTTTAGTCTTAATGAAAGTTAATGAAAAGGATCCCTCCTCCTCTTCTGAACTACTATGCCTTCAGCTACTTGCAGTCTGTCTTATCTTTCATTGCAATGCTGCAGACCTTGGAGATGAGCAATGAGCAACTCAGCAGGGTTTTACCACTGTGTTCTGGTATTTAACGGATAGGCGCTTCAATCACATTGCTAATCAGAGTGAAAAAAGCTCACAATGAATGTTTCAGCTCATCCACAAAGCTTCTACTTGCAAAGTTTGCCTTGAAGTAGCAGAACTGGGAGAGTTGCTGTGCAACATTCTTCTTTTATGTGCAGTTAGGAGATGGTCTCTTCCCCTGTCAGAATTATCATCATGATGGCCCTTTTGCATATGTCAAGTCATGCCTTTGGAAATGTCACTTTGAGCGAAGCAGCAGTACCTCACTGTCTGCATTTTGATTACTCACATCATAAAGTCCAGACCAATGCAGAGGATTGTGTATTCATAATCAATACCAAAATGCTGACACCACCAACTCATCAGTCAGCTCATATCATACAGCAAAGTATATATAGTAACCTGTCAGATCAAGTTTGCTTAGCTTATTCTACAAAATTAAATGTTAGAATAGTACATTTGGAGAGGTACTTAGTATTTTAGAGTAAGGCAGAAAAATAGACTGCAAGTACTAAGAATTCAGTTAATGATCCCGTAAATCTACCTGATCAGTCAAAAACTAGATTTTGATCTCTGAGGGAAAATATAGTTTGAGATTCTTGTTATGTAATTTGTCTGATGCACCTACCTTTTATTAATGTCTGTGTGCATATTAAAGTTTCAGCTAAGAGATACTTTATCTTGATAAGATGTAGCCAGAGAACATGTGCATAAAATTTGCATGTAGCCTTGTAACATATGAATGTGTATGTGTGCTTGTAATGTAAGTGTGTGTGCATGTGTACGGTATGCATAAAGATCTATGGTTTGATGTATACACACACATTCTTGTGTGGATTTTCACATGTGTGTGTTTGGCGGGCTCTAGCAGCAAGCTTGAAATTAAAACCTTATGCGGAACAGAGCTCATGATTGAACTGGAATTAAAACAAAAGGCAGAAGAGCACACTGCAAAAAAACAGAGGAGAACGAGAGTGGCGAGAGCAGAAAGAAATGTATTGTCTGAGATGGGAAGAAGTGAGTGATTGCCACCACTGCAGTACTACAGCTTGTCTGGGATGTTTCTTATCAGAATGTCAGGCAGACCTTTCCCATTGACTCGCTTCTGTCAGCAGTCTTTTTAAATGTGAAAGCAATTAGGGAGATTGGCGAAGTCTAAGAAACATCTCAAAGACACCTAAAAAAATAGCTGTGATGAGTTGGAAAGTGGATGTGGAGCAGGGAGAGATGAGCACACTCTCACATAAAATGCATGTGAATATCTGCACTCAGAAGGAGACACATTGTTTTTTTCCACACACCTCTCCTTTGATTGTTAAGATCATGTCAAACCATTGTCTTTGTCTCAAGTCTTAGTTACCATTTATGGTGCTTACATTTCCATGTCCCTCTTTGATAACTGTTGAGTAAAGTACTTTTGCTTGAGCTAATAAATCACTGATTTGGTGGTTCAGGTAGACAAATTTTTATTAATTCTGAGGCAAAATGTTTACTAGGAACACATTTTATTCAGATAGCTTACATTAAAAGCAAATTCCTGTATTTTCACATTTAATAGCCTGAACTACACATCCCTTAAGGCATTTCTGAAGGCATTCCCCTCTGCTCTCACCTCTCTTAACCCCTGAGCATGGAGCATCTGCTTTCTTCATTGAGTTGGAGCTTGCTGATTTAATAGCTCTGGGCATATTGCCTTGAAAAGAAAGAAAAAAACTTTTGGCCAGGGCCCCTGGCTTTCTCATTAGTAGTCTCTCCCAGCGATGTATAGGAGTATTCTTACTGGTCAGCCTTCCTCTTTGTGGAACGCAGTCTTGACCTGTTCCCACCGCACTGTGTGTGTGTGTGTGTGTGTGTGTGTGCCTGTGTCTGTGCATGAAGCGGTCATTTCCATGAGAAAGGAGTACAGAGAATAGACAGGGGCTGTGCTTTCTTTCTCTGAGATGGCTGCAGACGCGGTTCAGGGTGCACAAGGGCGACCTCATCCATCATGCTGTGAAAAGCCTAAAATTATCACCCAGTGTTTCTGGACATCATGTGATGAAGAGATTCTTGACAAAGGTCATCTTGGGTAGAGAAACTTAGGGTTGGCCCTTTTAAAACCCAGCCCCACGCTCTTAAACTTTTTTCAGTCTCTTAAATGAAGTTCACAGTGCAACTTCTAGTTGCTTTAAGGAATTTAAAGGACTCTTAACTATTCACACCATTGCTCTAGTTTGGTCACGAGCCACATGAAATGTGGTAGCATTGATAGGAGAGAGTGAGAACCTGGAGAGGTGGAGGTATGCACTGAAGAGAAGAGGAATGAAAGTAGAAGCAAAACAGAACACATATTTGTGAATGAGAGTGAGGCAGGTAGAATGATGGAAATGCAAAGGGTAGAGATAGTGAACATGAATGAATTTAAATATCTGGGGTCAACCTCCAAAGCAATGCAGTGCACAAGAGAAGTGAAGAAGAGGGACCTGTGACTGTCACATCATACTCAAGTCATCTGTAGTTATAAAGCTGTGGACTCTTAAAGCAGGAGTGTTTCCAGGATTTTTTAAATAGGTTGGCAAGATAGGAGGGATCAAAAAACAAAGGGGGAGGGTCAAAAACAAAGGTGTGTGTGTGTGTGTGTGTGTGTGTGTGTGTCTGCGCGTGCGCGCGCAGTATTGACAACTGGCAAATAAAACACTAGGTTTGATTTTCAGACTTGTGCAGGCCTGCATCCTCTTATAGATTTATTATGTAAATTGGTACTGCACAAGAGTTTAAAAAATGTGCAAAGCTGTGCAAAATGGAAAAACATATTCAGACCTTTTGATCAAGCTAATCCTATTAAAGTAGTTTAATTGTGCACATTATAATCAAAATACATTTAAAGTACCTAAAGTAACCACATTCATCATGAAGAATGCCACTTTCAGATTCATATATGTTATAGTGTAGTGGTTTACTCATTTGCTTCACTAACAAACGGTCACTGGTTCAAATCCAGGTGCGGATGCAAGTCCCTCCTGCTTTGAGAAGGTTGTGTCAGAAAGGGAATCTAGTGTAAAAACTGTGCAAAATAACACATGAAAAAATACAAGGGATCGGATAAAAGTGCTTATTGCAGCAGTTGATAATTTTAATTACTTCTATACTACTGGACAGAGGAATTGGAAATTTTGAAATAATGTCTTTTCTGTTTAAATGTTTCTTTCATATTAGACTGCTGACTCATGTTTAGTGGAAATCCTGTCACATCATAAGAGTGTCTCCATTTTATCCTTATTGGTATGCTATTTTGACTGGACCTGATCTGTGTAAACTAGCTGAGGTAGGTTTTCTCTTGGTCATGACCCTGAGCAGCACCAAGAGGTGATGTTTATTCATATTTATACTGTCCTCTTTATTCTATCAATGCTTTAGGTCTGTCTGTGTGTCTAGATACTTTTCAGACCACTATGATGCTCTGAATTAGCTCTCTGAGCTTTTTGCAAAGCTATTAAAATCAAAAAGACATTTGATCTTGCCTGAGTGTAAATTGTATGAAAAATGCAATTTATCTGCATAATAACAAGTAACTAAAGCTTTAAAATAAATAGTATGGAATACAAAGTACAATATTTAAGTTGAAACTGTGCCACCCCATTGCTGCCCCCCAACTGTCACTCCACCCTAAAAGACAAACAAATTGCTTATTCATATTGGACATTTAAACACAACAGACATTGACCAAAGTGCTGCATGGCAGAAAAAAAACATAAAAAAATAACAATAAAGGTAAGTGAAGTACAATAAAAAATAACAATATAATAATAAATAATCAGAATTTGAAAAGACCAGTAAGAAAAGGTATATTTTCAAAGGAGAGTTTGTTTCTTCTTCTTCTTTTGGCTGCTCCTGTTAGGGGTCACCACAGTGCCTCCATCTCACCCTATCCCTTGCATCGTCTTCTGTCACACCAACCTTCTTCATATCATCCTCCAATACATCCATAGACTTTCTCTGTGGTCTTCCTCATTTCTTCCTAGTTGGCAGCTCCATCCTCAACATCCTTTGTCCACTGCCCCTCCTCTGCTCACGTTCAAACCATCTCAACCTTGCCTCTGAATATATCTCCAAGGTGTTCAATCTGAGCTGTCCCTCTTATGGACTCATTTCTAATCCTGTCCATCCTGGTCACTCCCAGCAAAAATCTCAACATCTTCAACTCTGCCACCTACATTTCTGCCTCCTGTCTTTTTGTCAGTACCACCATCTCCAAATCATACATCATGGCAGGTCTCAGTAGATCTTGCGAACCTTCCCTTTCACTCTTGCTGCTATCCTGTCACAAAGCACCCCTGACACTCGTCTCCACCCACTCCACCCTGCCTGCTCTCTCTTCTTCCTCTCCCTTGTGCACATCTACTGGATGGTTGACCCCAGGCTCAGCCACCTTCACTACCTCTACTCCTTACATCTGTACGAACATTATATTTTCTATTACATGTGGTAATTTCGGCCATTCTTAGAATTAAAATACTGAATAGAACAGCTTTAAGACCTCAGTACTTAATCTACTAGTATTTAATTCAATATGCCTGCGCTTTCTTCAGATATACTGCCTCTACAATACCACAGCGTCACATCTGTGTCTTTTTTCTAAGCACACAGTGTTTGCTGCACGCTTCAGCAATTACCATGTAAATATGAGCAGGCTGCCTCCATCCTTTTTTTTTTTTTTTGCCTGTCCGTCGCATGGATGCGCTATAAAGGTCCTTCCTCGGAGAAGGGAGGACGGCGGGTCCGTCTGGGCGGAGCTTAGCGTCTGGGTGTTTTGGTTGGTGGGGAGTGACGTATCCGGAGCCACTTCCTGCTCTGCTCGCTCCTCGGGAGGAGGAGAGGGAGACTGCAGTGTTGTTAGTTTGAACAAAATGGCTGCGAGACCAGTGTCAACGAGAGCTGACTGAACGCCTACCATGAGTGTCCGCTCCGCTGTCTGGATCAGCACAGAATGTATTTCCCCGGAGTCGTTACTCACGTTGCATTCGCGGTAGCCAGCCGGTCGCTGGTCGTCCAACCGGCGACTTAAAGGAGAAGAAAAAAAATCTTTTGCACTTTAGAACAAGTTGGCTGGCTGGCTGGTTGACAGCCGTCGGTTTGCTCCGCTAGAAGTCATCGGCGATTTTTTTTTTTTAAACGAAAACTGCCTGATTTCTCTGGTTTGCAAAACCTTCTAAAGGTCGACGACTGACCGCGCCAACCAGCTAACGTTAGCTCACATAAGTCAGCTGCTTTTAAAAGTCATTTTATTCGTGTTGTTTTTTTTTTTGTTTTGTTTTTATTAGCGGTGCTTCGTCCCCTTCCCCGCCCCCTCCCCCCCGTTATATCGTGACGTTTTAACAAATTGTTTTATTTTTTGGCGAGGATAATTTCACGTCATATGTTTATTTTTTATTTTTTGCTCAAAGCGTAAATTACCGTACTTGCTGTGTGTGTATATCTGGCTGAGTAGCACTTGTTTACCTCGATATCTTGTCACCAAGCTGCTTCAGCAGCAGTCGGCTTATCTGCCAAGTCTGACTTTAATTGCGACTAAATCTCTGCTCCCTCTCTTTACGGGTAACTTTTAGAAAAGACATCGGTGAATGCTTTTCTGCGTTTTTTTTTTTTCCCTGCCATGCATCGACTCTTACCTGAAAGCTGCCAAAGCTGTATTAACGCAAGGTAAGTTTCTAATCAGTGCGTTTCATTTTGTCCTGTTCAGCTGATGAATGCTGTTGCTGATGAGCAGCACAGTGGAAATAACTGTTCCCACAGAAATGAGATCACAAGTTTGTTTTAATGGATGCCAGGTCTACATCATTAAAACATCCATAATTAAATGAGCTTATTTGTTTATCCGAGATTTCCGCACGCTGTTTATGCGGGAAACCTAAAGGAAAAACACTGTTTGATCAGAGGTATTTTTCCATGTGCCTTTGGGTTTGATGACTACGTTTGGTGTCTTCTTTTGGAAGGTGCTTGAATATCTGGGAAGTTTTGTTATATCATCTCTCTTTCACGATTGGCTGAGTGCACTGGAACACACTCTGTACATGTGAGTGTGTAATGTGATGGCTTCTTGTACCGACTGAGGGAATAGCCTTGCCTTTTTCAATGTCTGTAGTTATTAGAAGGTAATGGTGCGCTTATTTTATAGTTATAGGGTGATTGCCGACAGTATAGAGTTGCGTTAGGGCTGTAGCACCTTTATATATTTTGGGTAAATGTTTTAATTTGTGCCTGCCCATTTTACTTACAATTTTCTTAAACGTGGCAAAGGCATAGTCCCATTTGCTCCCAATTTTCTCTGCTCTTCAGTCGGCAGGTTCAGCTCTATCACATCACGTATCTTGTACACCATTGTACATTCCACTACACTAATTCTTAGTACATTATTAAACATAGCTGTCCTGTCTCTCTTCCCTGCTTCCCTCCACACCCTCAGCTTGGTGAGAAAGCTGGGATTTCTGATTGAACTGTCACCTTCCATCGCATCCCCCCTTCGTGCATCCTGTCCCCAGGCACTGGAGTATTGCTTTTAATATCTCCACCACGTGTCTTAATTGAAGTACATAATTTCCTGTTCAATTTCAAACCCCCTTTTCCTTCCCCCTCCCCATTTGACATCTCTGTCACCACTGTCTTATCTCTATCGTCACACATCAGTGAGGTGATGAAATGAAAAATGTACCCAAGCAGCAGTGGCACATATACGTTTACAGTCGACTGGGGAAGATTTATTTGTGTGTATTGTGTATATGTGCTCTGTCTGTGAATGTAAATGTGTTTTTGGTTTGTTTGTTTTTTTTTGGTCAGATTCAGCTGGTGACTACACATGTGGAATGCCTCTCCTTTTTGCTGTGAGACTGTGTGACTATTTATGTCAAGCTCAATACCTTAGCCATTGGGTAATGCCCTGCAGTTGTTAATCAGGTCTTGAGCTGCCTCCTGCACACCCAGCTGACACACAGACACAAACACACAGTCCTTTCTTACCCAAGGCTAAGGATCCTTCAAGGCAGATGAGCATGCAGTAAGGGGATAGCTGTGAAAAGATGTTGCAGGGGCACTCTGCTGTGTACAAAATGAGTGAATGGAAAGAAAAGGAAGCTCTTAAACCTGGAAAGAAGAGGAGTCTGCTAGTTTTCTTAAATATATTACAATTACCTTCACCATTGCTGTAGCACCATAGCTACTACTAAAGCCACAGCAGGTTGCTCGTCTAGAGGGCACTCGGGCAAATTGGGATCGTACATGGAACTCAAGTCACCACTGATGAGGTCACTCTTGGGGCAAAGCATGTTATGTTGCAATAAAGATACAGGGTTTCTGCCAGAAGTAGTCAGAACCAATGAGGGAGTAGCACAGCGCTGAAGTGACACTATCCACCTGCCATAACACATACTGTGTGGCAGTGAGGGAACAGTGTGGTAAAACTGCATATGTACATCTCTTGTGACTGTTACTGATGTGAGCAGACAGAGAAAGACAGACTCTGGGGAATTTATTCCCCACTTCCAGCATGAAGAGAGTACCATAGGCCATACCAACAGGATCTCACAGAATTATGGTTGACCTCATTCACATGCAGCAGCAAATTCATTAGCCTGCTGCAATTGGTGAACATAAGTGAAGCAATATAAACTGGATGGTAAATTCTCTTTTTTTTTTAACTTCCTTATACTTCCATGGGATTCATTTGAGCTCTATTTAAATGTGTAAAAATTGTTAATTGTGACAGTGGGCTAATGTAAAAAATGTAGCTAATTTCTATAAAAATTATCTTACAAATACATTTAAAATATTCCCTGGCTGGCAAAAACCCTGAGGTAGATATTCCCATTATTAATACATATCAGCATACCAGCAATAGCCATTCAGACATTTCAAAACATTGAATTAGCTCAATCTTATGAATTTACTTTTCCCCTCAATGTTAAAGGATACAAAATAAGAAATGTAGTCTCTCACTGGGGCCCAGACTCAATGAATTATGTTACTTCTTTTGCTGTTTTGGCAGCGTTGTAGGGTGGAAACCCATTACCCATGTTGGCTCTGGATCTAACCAGACTGTAGGCTGTTGGCATCTAGACACTGTTTTGATTAGAGTGTATTGTAACTATGCCGGGAGGACAAACCCTGGCAGTAACTTCATCTGCCGCTCCTTATCACTAAAGGGGCAGGATCATTTATTTGAAAGGAAACCCAAGGCTTGCTTCCCTTGGTTGAACTTCTGCAGTCAAAACAGGAGCATTAGATTAGATTAGATTAGATAGTACTTTATTAATCCCCAATGGGGAAATTCAGGAGATCCGACCGTACATATATCAAACATACATCACATAGGGAAGACAGGTCAGAGACAGGTCATTAGTCTAAGTTACTATCACTAGCCTTGTCTGCACTACAAGACCATTATTTAAGGTATAATAGTTAAATGGTTTGTTTTCCGTGCCAGATATTTTCCTTGCCCCCCCCCTTGAGTTGGGGTTGTGTGTGGCTTCTGTTGTCTATCGTCTCTCCCTGTCATTGACCTCACTGTTGTAGTTACTGAGCCTGTGATTATGAGGCTTTCTAAACAACTGGCACAGTCCTGATAGATAACGCGCTTAACACCGCCGCAGGGTGCTCCTCAAGTAAGGGAGCATTGACAGTAGAATCAGCTGGATTGAATAGGAGGCTGCCAAAAGCCATTAACCTCTTCCTCTGTGTATTGCTATTTTAAACGAGGACAGGATGAAGATTTACCAGGCAGTTGTGTTTGGTGTGGCCATTGTACTAAATGAGGAGCGTTTGTGTGCAAACCAATGCAGTTGTAATGACGGGGCACCAGGAAACCATAAATAGTTGCAGTATCATTCACTAGAGGGAATGTCACCCACAAAACAAAGCAGTCAGACTAATTTCTTTTTTTGAGGTGTTGTCTGTGTAGACCAGAGTTTACTGGGGTCAGGTCTAACGCTATTTGGATAGCTAGGATCTGATGTTATGATAGATGTGATCATATCTTCTTGCACTGGCATGAGAGATTTAATCACAAATGTGCAAAGGTTGTAACTGCATTTATTTTTGTAGATTCAAATACACTGCTAATTAGACAAGGGTTAAATTAGTTTCAACCATGTGTGAAGGGTGGCAGCAAGGTATTTGCTTGTGACCATTAGTCCCATATACAGCCGCAGGAGATGTTGTCTGTATGTTTCTCCCCTCCTCCTTATTTAACTTATGTGCCAGTGGAGGCGGCAGGGGCTTTGGGGGCCCACCAAGGGTTAGCTAGACTGGAATGGAAGCAGGGGGATGGGGGACGTGAATTTGAAACCCAGTGAGCTGCTGCCTGTGAGTCTTGGCAGGGGTCCAGGGGAATGTTTAGTGTGCTGAGGTTTGGTTGGGGCCCTCATCCCACCCTCTACTCCATGTCAGCTAATTGGAGAGACGTGGAGAGAAGGAGGTTGGCATCACATTGAAACTGACAGAATATGCAGGACATCTAACCCATAATGTTCCCTTTTCCTGCTCCAAACATTAGACATCCTTGCTCATTATATAGTAAGACTTGGTCCTTACATCACTAACAAAGCTTACTTCTGAGGTAATGTTAATAGCACTAGCATGTTCTTGCTGTCCCTACACTTAGGCCATGGTTTTAGCCCAGGTCACATCTTTCCTCGTAATATCAACTCAGATACAATTAATGAAAGCCATCTGTCTGCTTTTACTCCATATTTCATTTGTTAGAGAACATTTTAAGAACCTTGTTTAAATAAACATAACTTCTGGAAATGATCTGCATTTATTGATTGAGTTTAAAGACTTTGGCAGTATCTATTTTTCTCATTGGTATTTGATGTCTTGCACAGCTCAGTTTGCATTTCATTACATCACGTTTTTTATTGTTATTATTAGTAGTAGAAGTTGTATTTGTATGAAGGCACAAAGCATCTGCACTGCAGAAATGCAATGGTGCATTTCTTCAGATTGTAATTGGGCGCATAGCTCTCAGGGTGGTTACTTATTCAAATTTGATATTGAACTGAAATAAAAACTTTTTTGCCAGTTTTTTAATGTTGATACATGTAGTTTTTTGTTTTTCTGCATGTTATCTGCTATCCAAAAAGATGGGGGGCTGATGTGTGACTTTTTCTTGGCATTTATTCCAGTCCTCCTTCTGTCAGACCAGGCTTTGTTCCGCCATCTAATCACAGTACTTACTTCCTGTCTCTCTTTTGGATTCTGCCTGATTGCTCACACTATCAGCACCCAGTAAATTGTTGACATTGTGTGTGCCCATGTGCTTAAAAACATCAGTGTGAGGATCATTTTGTGTCTTACACTTTGGAAGTGTGGACATTTGCAGAAGGTATGGACATTTTGGTGCGCTCTCACTTTCTTTTACACTCCCAATTGTATTTGATGGTTTAAAACCAATTTTATGACTCACTTTAGAATAACATTAGGTCTGGGTAAGGTAGATGGATGTACTAGCTGACAGAGACAAGTGCCAGTGGCTATGGCAGAGCCCCCTGGCATGTCTACACTGCAGTCTCATACCCCCCCAAAGCAGTCAATCTAGGAAAAACACTTGCAAGCAAACACACTCAACTTGACAGCTTCTTTTCGAATTTGCTAAGCTTTAGCAGTGGTGATGGCAGGGAGCAGACTTGCTTGGTCTTGTGCATTGTGCTGTTTTTCTATTTAATGAGCTGCCACTGTGTTAAAGTTTCATATCTGCTTGGCAGAGGCAGTAGCTAAGACCCTGAGAGACAGTTTTCTGGAAGCAAACCTCAAAGCTGTTATTTATAGCACGACTCAGACTCTTACTGTCTAATTGTTTGACTTTCTTCCTCCATCTTGTGCCCCTCTCAATCACTGCTCTCCACCCACCAGTTCACAGGGAGTCCATCTCTTCTCTAAAGATTTTATCAGCATAAAATATGTATGCCACATTTCATTGAGAAAGTCTGGTCTAATGGCATTAAAGTGCATTTTATATTTTCACACACTACTGTGACCACCTGCTGTAAGCAAAGCTGGTATGCACATAATGCTTACAAACCAAGCAGCCACTGAGACTGAGGGATAAAGAACATGCAAACATTGTTATTAGCACTTACCAACTGTGGAATATACAGGCTTGTTTTCTCCAAACTGTTCAGGTTGAGTAAATACAAATGCACGCCCATACACATTTGTGGAGAGTTGTTGGGGTGTGTTGCAGCAGTAGAAGGTATTGAGGAATTATTCCCCAGGTAAGGGCTGCTTATAATGTTCCATGTAATAAGGCTCAGGAGAGTCCCGTGGCTTCTATAATACCACAGGAATGGGTGGTTTTGTTAAATGGCAGTAGTGGCAGAGAGTGGATTTACCACAGTCTGTGGTCACGAGTCCTGACTGTATTACTTTCTTTCCGAGAGAGGAAACTCCTCTTCCTCTTCTGTGAGTGGTGTTGTGTCTACAGCCATTTGAAACATGTGAAGCACCATGTTTCATTGCAGTTATTTTCCTTTTGAAGTCCTGTGTCTCCTTCCTTGTCATGCTCAGTATAGCACTACCTCAGTCATTCCCCAATTGTCTCATTTTCTACTAGCCTTGCATTATTTTTTCCCTCACCCCTCATTGTTCTGCCTGTATCTCCAGACACTAGTGATCAAGGTGTGTGGATATTTCAGTCCCCCCACCCCCGTCCTCCGATCTCTCCTTGGTATGCCAGCCTCAATAGAGCTTCATTCAGTTTTGTTACCAACTCCTCCATTTCTCCAGTGAGGATTCTTTCTGTCTTTGCCCTTTTCCAGCAGTATTTTCCCTTTCTCTCTGTGCCCTGTCTGGTTCTCTGGCGGCTGTCGTTCTTAATTGGTATTGCTCTGCGTCTGCTTTCATCCTTCGCCTGCTCCCTTTCCTCCATCCCTCCTCCTCCTTCTCTGCATCCCTGGCGGAAGAAGACAGGCATCAGACTGACTGCTTCCCAGTGTGAGTGTGTGTGTGTTTAATGTTTGAGGAGTTTTTGTGTGTTTGTGGTGAATTTCCAGCCTTTTCTTTCCTGTATAGTGCGTTCATGTTGTCATGTCTCCTCCTCTGTAACTTATGCCCATATACCAAGATATGGAAGGGTTGTGTTTGGTATAGAAAGGGAGGATCCTGCCTAGATGTGAAGTTATGAATTTCTGGGGGCTTTAGTTTGCTGAGACCTGATATATTTGTCATCTTAGAGTCTTAAGAAAATCCACCAAGCCAATGTAGAATGACTAGTTGGGTTGTAAGACAGTGAAAAAGAGGAAACGGTGACATATTTTTTATTTCCTATTGAATGATTTAATAAATGTGATGGTCATTTTTACTCTAATTGTCCTGCTTTATTTCTGTGCCTATTCTAGCGTCAGATCCATGTGTGTGCTTCATTAAAAGTTGGACAAATAATAGTTATAACTGACTATTTTTTGTGACCAGCTCTTTAACTTGCAAGATACAGCATGTAAACACATTTTTTGAACTTGCCTGGAAGCAAGGCTAACTACAGCCCTTGCGTTTAGTATTCATCTTGGGTTAGGTTAAGTGCACCCTTACAGCTGTCTTTGCACTGAGGTTTATTTCCATAGTCTACATATTTCTTCAAACTATGCCTTTTTTAAGGGCAAGATTAAGAGATGGTTATTAGTAATCAGTTTTAAGTGAATATAATTTAAGAAAAGACATAAGAGTCATACTCTGGCCTTGTAGGTCATTACCTTAAACAGGACATATTTTGCCTAATTGCAGTGTCATACTGCCAGCAAGGGTAAACCTGATGCTGGAATGCAATAGAGATACAAGTCAGGATCACTGCTAAGGAAGTGCTGGTGTCAGCAGTAGGGAGGAAAGGGGTGAGAGACAGGGAGAGGCAGGTAAGGTTATATGTGGGGCCAACAGAGGTCAGGTGAGAAGCTAATTTGGTGTAACTACATCAGCTTAAAAGGCAACTTGTCTTTTCTCTGATTTCACATTCACATCCTGCTAGATTGCTACCCAGAATGATGATAAAAGTTATTAATTGCAAACATTCCATTGATTTTGAACTTGGGGAACTAGAACAATATCTCTATTTGTTGTTATAGTTTTTATACCCTGTGACCTGATTTCCCCAGCCATCACTGAGGCAAAAGCAGTAGTAACCAGACACTGAAGCTTAATCTCACATGTAATAAGACTATCAGGAAGATGCAGTCAGCTGTAGTAGAGTGGCTCAGTTAGTCGCATATGACGGGAAAGGAAATATCTAGCAAAGGTATAAAAGTTAGTTTCTATCGCCTTGAATCCTCTGCCCCCTTCTCTCTCCCCTTGGTCTCAATTTGTCCTGTTGCCAAGGCTTTTCATTCACTTTTTCTATTAGTGTTATAGATTTTCTAGATGTTTGTAGTAGTTTGGTGTTTTGTATTATCATAATTTTATTCTATACTATTGGTGTGGTATAGTATAGTGTTACTATTGCTACTGTCACTATAGATGTAATATTAGTGTTGTACGCAATGATTTTAATTGTCAGTTACCACGCTATCAATATAGCAACACCAACTGTGCTTTCTTTCAGTTTTTCCTGAAATTATTGAAAAAAATTCAAAAAATCTCTGTATTGGAATTTCTGACTTTAATATTACTGCCCACACTAAACATATTCCATACAATTATCTGTATGAACACTAAAGCGCACAACTGCATCCACACATAATGGAACCCCTATTTATTACCTGAGGGCAGTGTTCCCTGAGCTGCTGAGATAGCACAATGACACACACATACACACACCCAGTGTGAAAAATAGGATTGTGTGAATGTGAGGGAGAAAGGGAAAACAATGAAGCAAGGAGAGGGAATGAGGAAGCTAAACTACAGTTGAAGGAGCAAAAAAGTATTGTAGGGATATTGCCTTACATTTTGCCCTTGTCCAGTAGTCATTACTCTTATAGTCTTCTTAAAGCTTCAGCTGTAAACTTAATTTTGACAACAGTATTAATTCTCTCTCTCTGCCCCTCTATATGTCTAGCTCCTGTTTTCTTCTTTTCCCTTGCTACCATAGAGACATTACTGCACAATCAGACTGTCTCATTGAAGCTTCTCCTGTCTTCATGATTGACAGTTCCCTCCCCCTGCCAGTAGGCAACACAGTGGGAGGCAGGCTTTCTATTAATCTTCTGTTAGGAGTGTTATGATTCATTCATATATACAGGCTTTGATTCATATCTATGCTCTGTGTAGGCACATTCTGTATTTTGTGTTATGCTTATTTGAGATGGACAGTATACATTAATCAACATTAGGCTTCTGACTAATGATTTTTTTAATCATATTAACCATTAATGTGTCATTTGTTTCACAAAATCAAATAGAAGTCAGATCTTTAGATGATCAAGGCCTTGTCACCTCAGATTTTTTGTAGCCAAGACTTTAATATTTTCTAGTAAGAAGGCAATGGCCAATATATTCTGACTGTTTTTACAGACATTCACAGCCTGGCTTGGATAATATTTTGAATATTTTATGCTGAAAAAAATGGTTTGGGCTGTTAATGGTACATTCTGATTTGTGAATTAATGAAAACATTTACAAAGTCCCCCCCCCCAAATGGTGATGTAGTTGGTTAAAATTTTAATTGCTTAATTGTCCTGTAATGTCTCCCCTCACTAGCAAGTGTTAATTTTTTTTTAAATTTATAGATGACTTTTAATGGCAAATTCGGATAACTGTTACTCTTAAAAAAAAAACTAACATCTAATTAAGATGGATCATCTGGTTAAGACAATCAGCTGCTACTAAGCAAAGGATTCATTGTCAAGAATATCGTTATATACATTCGAAGCCAGAATATAGTACCATACATGTAGTTCACAGTATTTATCCATAGTTTTACAAACTTGAACTGAAAAGATTGGATTGGTTTGAGTTCTTCAGTGAAGCACTTGCTTGAACTTCATTCTTGTGTGCCTTACATAGCATAAGCTAATTGAATGTGGTATTGTGCAGTATTTTGTGCTATTTCTGGCTTTGCATTGAATAGAACATATTGCTTGAGCAGTGGTTCAGGTTTTAGAAGAAAACCACTCCTTCCAGTTCATGAAGATGATTAACATTGTTTAATTGTATAGGGCAGTCACATGTCTATGCACATTCATTCTTTGTTTCCCTGCCCAGCAAATGGCAACAGGCCATTATTTTAGAGTGACATGGGGAAAAGTGGTATCATTGATTTGATATGGCATAGTGCTATATTATAGGTTGGTTCCTGCTGAAATTGGTGAAGCCTAAACACACACACACACACACACACACACACACACATATATTTGGTGTCTGTGTCCCAGCTCATGCCTCTAATAGTTTCCAGGAGCTGTCACTAAAGCTGAGCCAAAGGAAATAGAAACTGAAATGAAGTATTTAGTTTCCCCTGGGCCCTGAGGCTAGCTATCTAGCTAGTTTGACTCACACTGGAGACAGACACTCCCACTGTAAACAGATATCTGTTAAAAAACCTTGTGCTCTATTTTGTCATTTATTTTGTCTGTTGGCCTTCATGTTGTCTTTCTTTCCATAAGTCTTTTTTCTTGACTTATTAGATGTTTTAAACTAGGCCTTTTATGCCGAACTTCATTCTTCTTGTTCACGCACTTATTCTCTTCTTCTCTCCTTTTTTCCCGTGGCGTTTACTTTTGAAACCCCAATAGTCCTCCCCTTTCACTTTCTACAGTTCAGTTTCTAATCATGAAGGAAAGTGTTCATCAGGAGCGCCTGGCATAATTTTTGTATGCAGTGAATCTTGTGGATGGAAATGGTTTTTCCAGTCACTGAGTGCACTTTGGCTCTGGCTTACTCATGGATCAGAAGGAAGGCACTAAAAGTTTGTGTGTGTATGTGGGGACTTATGAACATAGCTGTTTAAAGTCCCCCGGAATAAAAAGTAACAGTAACATTGCATTGCCATTTGGAAAAAGGATAATTTCAGTTAAGTTTAGTGCAGACGTTGTATTTGCATCCTTTCATTCCAAAAATAAGCAGTTTACAGTGGGGAGCCCAGATGTTTGTGTACAGCTGAAAATGTTCAAAGTGTATAATGCAGATAATAATTACAAAGTAAAGGGGACATATTTCAGCTTAATTGAGCTCTTCTCTTTTAAGTTTAATTCAATGCTTTTTTTCCCTTCTTGTTTGACAGCTGAGAGAAGCTAACAACAGAAGAAAGAGAACCATTTGATGGAAGAAAAGAAAAAGAAAAAGCAAGAAGAAAAGACCAAGAAGGACATCGCTCAGAAAAAGGTGGCTATAAAACCTCTACACTCTCCATTAAACATACATTTTTCTAACTTTGTTTTCTAAAAGTAGTTAGGATGCTCACAGCCACTTAATTTAACACTGTGTATTGGGTAGTTTTATTTATTTATTTATTTTTTTATACGGACTTCATAGTAATAAATCACTAAAACATAATCAATAGCCTTGGTCATTTTGTCGAAAAGAGGGCAGCTAATTTTAAAGGACCAAATGATTTCTTCTGTTCACTGACATCTTGAAACAATAGGCTCACTTTATTCAACAGTCTTTATTTGAAGTAATAGTGTATATCATCCTTTCTATATTAAGTTCCTAAATCAACTTTTCTTCTCCTCTGCAGGCTGCTGATCAGAAACCCAAAGGTGAGTGTCATGATCAGATAAACTACACTCTCTCATCTACCTCATTTTCTAAAACTGCACTCCAACCACTGATGTACATTAATCAGCTCTGATAAATACTTAAAGGCGTACAAACACACATTATTCATGCATTATACACACGTAGCATTTAGCATTCTTGTACACAGATGGACACACGCATTTTGCACATGCATGCACAATTGTGCCGTTCAGCTCGGCATGCGCACATGCACACACTCATTAGAGCAAATACAGTGGAGTGTAATGCAGAGTGAAGCTCAGTACGCCAAGAGCACCAGGCAGTGAGGCGTGAGGGCACCCAGACAGCTCACTGAGTGTTGTGTAGGTAAAGCAATGGGGGGATGGGATAAAGAAAGAAAGAGAGGATGAGTGGAATAAAAGAAGATGGTGTTTAGCTAAAATGCAACAATGAAAGAGCAGTGTCCTCACATGCCTTTTATGATTTCTTGAGATGTTAAAATAAAGATTCGCAATGTATTGCTTTCTGTTCTAGTGATAAGATTATCATGTATGAAGAGTTGTGTGGTTGCATGATTTGTGTGCTTTTAGTTTATAAATAGATTTGGAATCTGCAACAATATCTTCATTTCTACTCTAATACAGTAGTTTTAGCACAAATGCACTGATATAAAATTAGGAAAATGTCCTACCTCAGCTATCTATATTAAAAGGCATGAATGATTGCAATTTTCAGGTCTTAAGGAGCTCTAAAATGCTCTTTCTCCTCCCTCATTGGTGATCTTCATGTCTGTTTTTAGACCTGAGTTTTCATACATCTTGGACAAGGATAATTTTACAAACATAATTTTCAAGCATACCGTCCTGCTTTGTTGTCACTTAGCAACACAATGGTGCTATTCCTGCATTGACACTTGGAAATGATTAAGTTTTTGCTATATACCCAAAAAAAAGGGTTTTGTTATTGCATGATTGAGTTTGGGTGAAGACAGTACAGGATTTAAGCAAAGTGACTGCTTTTAAAATGTTCCTGGTGGGTTTGTTAGTGCCTGTGCTTCGCCAGTTTGAGCAGCAGCTTGGCCATCTGGGTGTAACTGTGGGGCTTTAACAAAGGTCGCTACAGCTTGCCTTGGACTCTGACCTGCCTATTTAATTACCCTCCCCGTGTGTCACTGCACTGCCTGTAAGCTTGGCCTATTAACCAAGTTTCAAAGCTGCATACGAAGCTGAATACTTCCAATTTCAATAAACATTTAATGCCACTGTTGTTCTTCTACTTGAGTGAGAGATTAAAATATCAGAGTCCTCTGGGACTAGAATTCAATTCAAAATATGTATAAAGTGTACTTGCATAGCACTCAAAAGTGTGCTTGGCACAAATAACAAAGAACAGTAGAAGTGAACAAGCAGATTTGTGTGTGTGTGTGTGTGTGTGTGTTTGTGTGTGTGTGTGTTTAGCAATTGTGTACACAAGACAGATTCACTAAGCTCTGTTCATCTAGTACATGCTCTCATAGTTTACATTTGCACCTGTAGGCTTTCTTTTACAAGAAACTTATATTTTGGTCACTGACCTTTACTTGAGTTATTTGTTTATGTCTTGTATGTTGACATGTTATAAATGAGACAAGCAGGAGTGCCGTGCATTTATTTTCCAAACTTTACTAGTGATTAGCATAATGGACTAGACAAGGCGCAAGGAAAGATTTGTGGTTGATGTCAGGTTGTGGCAATCCATATCGCCACAGTACATGCCACATGATGTTTTGTGTAGTTAAAGCTAGTGTTTCCTTATGTGTCTTTGTTTATCGAAACATATCTGGTATTTTAACATGTTACTGCAACTACAGCTACGTGTTTTGGCCCTGCAAAATGGAAGCTGTTGGTATTTTTAAACACAATTCTCCAATTTTAGTGCACCTAAAGTAATACACTTGGACAACCAGGATCTGCCAACTGGTAGTGCTCTAAAAGGCATGCTTTTTTCAGGAGTCCTTTTTACTGGTTTGTTTTAAAATGTAGCGCTTGTATTCTAATGTTGACATCTCCATTGTTAAATTTGAAATCCAGTGTGCCAAATAAGTATCTGAATAATGAAAAGCATATCACACTCTTAATATTTTCTCGCTGCACTGTATGATCTGTGTATGTTGGCTGTGCGAAGCATACTTGCAGTAGAAAAAAAATATATATTTTTTTTTTTTTTTTTTTAGGATAGAAGACCATGGACTGGGGCACACTTAAGAAATAAAAAGGGTGGGAGAGGAGAGAAAGAGGAACTGTAACAAGATGTTTTGGTTCTAGATAAAAGCAAAAATGAAAGAAGGAAAGAAAGTAATGAAGCAGTGAGCAGCAGACAAGTGCCAAAAATGACCGTCAAGAGTCAGTGACGACACTAATATAGCAGAGGACTAATGACATGGAGATTTATTTTATGGTACATTTAATGAGAGAGAGAGAGGGAAAGGGACACAGTATGAGAAACTGATTGCGTTTATGTAGTGGGTACTCATGCAGACAGAAAGATAAAGAAAGTCGGTGAAAGGAAGACTAATCAAGAAATCAGGACTTCTGTGAGTTTGCTCATAACCCCCCATCTGCAATACCTTTTAAAAGGAAGGTGGCATCAACTGGAATGAGATGGGTTTTCATGCATGACACTAAATAATAGAGGTGTGTGTGTGTATGCGGGAAGGGAGAAAATCAGTATGCAGTAGTGATTTGTGTCTTTCCATCCATATCAGTGCATTCTGTCTTCCTTATACACTTTCAGAATTCATAGTCACATACACATACACACTACCTCTCCCCATCCCCTCAGTCTTTTTCTGCTTTCCTCTCTGCAGGCCTCCCTGGTCCCAGGCATTTCAATCTGTTTGCAGTAATCGATCTCGGCCTGGCGCGTTCATATGTATGAAAATGAGATAAAGCTTTGTCGCACTGGAATTAACTTCTCTGCCCCCTATTAGGCATGGAGCTTCACAGAATGCAAGGTTCCAGGAGGCAGTGTCCCATTGCCCCAACTCACATCCCTCCCCACACACACACACACACACACACACACACACACACACACACACACGAAGACAGACTGGACTTTTGCCTATACAAAGCCCTCCCATCCACCCCCACTTTGTTCCCAGTACCTCAGAGGGATGCTGATTATTCACTCCCAGCACAAACATAGTTTCATTGCAATCTCTGCCGCCACTACAATCACAATCAGTCGGTTTTTCTGCTAGACATACTTTCTCACCTTGACAAAAACATGTGCAAACACACACATATGGGTGTCTGAGTATATGCATCTGTCAAGCTGCAGATGTGGTTTCTTAGATGCCCACAGTCATTAAAACATGTGCACACTCCTCCCTACAGTAACTTAGAGCCTGTCAGTCTGTTTTCACTGCTTATATTATGAAATTGCAAAACACCCAAGACAATAATGTCCTTGCCAAGGTGGCGCTTAGCATGCACAAACACATGAGCACACACAAAAATATGATTGAAGTTATGAGAAAACATGGCCCAAGCAGGAAGTTGGACAAATAGAATTCAGAAAAATGGGTGGCTACATGCAAAAACAGAAAGCCACAAGTAATACCACAGTGCGTCTGCTGCATTCCCACATAATCGGTAAATCCACAGTCTGAGTTTCTGCTGCTCATGTGCTTTTTACTGCTAAAAGGTTGGAGAAGTAATGTATTGCCTGTCACTACCTTGTCCCTCACTTTCTTCTTTGACCATGCTAAAACTTCTGCCCATTTCATTTCACCCTCTATGTGCGTGGCCTCAGCGTCCGCATCCAAGGAGAAACATATTTACACGGTGTCACCATGGTGGTAACAGCATTATGTTTTCAAAGTGGCAACAGACACGCATAAACACAAGTGTGTCCTTTAATTCTACATTGGATTCATTTGCAATTTTGCATGCTATTAATTGCGTCAACACAACTCAAATGGAATTTCATGAATTGCAATCTAATTAGAGCCTAATTTACTTTAACATTTGGGCTGCTTTTTTTCTGCTGTTAAACACATTTCTAAACACAGACTGAATTAATAGTGAATAGCTTGTGAATTACGTCCTGTGGATTTATGACTGCCAAGCATAATTGTTTTTCCTTTACCCCCTGTGTGCTCACCCCACATGCATGTCAAGTGCTAGGGGAGAGTGAGGGATGGAGGGAGAGATCAGGGTATGTGATAAAGGAAACAAGGGGGATGCTCAAACTTAAACAATGCTTTCCTCTCTGCCCATTTATGTTGTATGATCACTCACAGTCTGCTGACAAGCGAGCCTGCTCGGGGCCTCACGCACCTCCCCCATCAACTTGTCCTCCCCCAACAGTGGGATGCTTCATGTCAAATGTCAGGCAGATTAATAAGGGGTAGCACGAATAATATGAATGACACTTCAGCCTGTTCTCAAATGTGCAAGGTATATGCATATTTTTTTTTAATGTTTAAAGACTCTTGCACTTACCACAGGGCAGTTAGCCCCCAAAAAGAGATGAAATTGTCCACATGGCATATGATTTATATCTCCCAGATGAAAGTTGGTAGACACCATGCTTGTGACATGGTTGCATGTCCACCACATCCACCATAGGGATTTGTGATATTATTGTAACAACTCTTACAGATTTTGAGAAGCTTCACCAAACATGGTAAGCATATAATCCCAGAGGAGTAGTACGTTACTATTTAATTTAAGCTCTCTAGCCCAGATATGAATGGTACTTCTGGATTTTACTGGGAAAATATCTTAAAATTGGTGAAATTGTATATGAATGAGAAAAATAACACTTCATTGTCTTCTTTGATACCTACCAAGTAGTGAATGAGTCCACATAAAGACATAAAAATAGAATGAACCTGGATCTGATTCAGAAGTAAATCTGGATTTCCCCCCCAGATTTCATCCAGGTTTTAATGTACAGAGAGTTGTGTACAGTGATCGTGAGGGAAGTTCAGACCCCCTCTGCACATCAGTTTGCTTCTCAAGCTCACTCAGATCTGATCTGGATTTGATCTTGGATTTGACATGGATTACAACTGTGTACTTTATCTCTTGAACCACGGATTATACAGCAGGATTTAAGCAAATTTAGACGTACTAAACAGTGAACAAAGCTTACGTCCATGTTCTTTTTGTCCATCTTTTATTGTGCTAAGAGCAATGTACAGAATCATCGGAGTGCTTTGGCACATCAGCTTGTTTCTCAAGTTCATTCCCCCAAGAGGTACCCCTGGGTTTTGGGTTGGGATGTTATATATGATCGGTAAGAGGGTGGAGAGGTGAAGAACCCTTCGTAATGGGTTCACATAAAGGTGTTGGGATATTTATTGTCTTTTGTGGGTGAAAGCATCACATTTAGTTCTTGCAGTTGAATTTCACTGGATGAATTCCTGTGATTTTCATAGATGCTGTAACCCATAGGTTTATGAAACCCAGATTTAAAACCTCAACGTTTGCGTTTTTGCACCTGCCCTGTTTGTTAATTGAAGCCAGGAATGATCATATGTGGATGAGATTGTGGAGTGCATCCGAAGACCATATGGGCACATTGCAGAGATACAGAATAAAAAAAATTAAGCATTCTGTAAACTAGTTTTTGTGCAGTTGGGCATGAAAGTCTTTTGGGATTGACTTGTTTTTCAGCCTCGGAGATTGTCTTTTTTTGTTTAAAATGTAAAGCTGCCTAGGAGTATTAGTCATAAATGTCCTATGCACGAAAACATTCTTTTGTTGACCCCAAATGAGTGATGCTCAAATTGTTACTGAACTCTCTAGGCAAAAGTTCTGACTATAGGACTCTATGTCCATCTTTTATGTATCATGATTTAAAAGTTTACAATATGTTGAGTCATCCTTTGTAGCTATGAAGTTCAGAAGGCATGTATCCTCAGGCAATTGTTCCCCTCAGGCCATGACCTCATATAGAGGTGTAGTATGATGTTGTTAAAGCTTTTTACCCCGGGTGAGTTAGCTGATATTAGGGTTAAAAAGCAAAAAAGGGTTTCTTGGGGCTGCTTTGTCTTAATACTAACAGGCAGGTGAGACACAGATGAGATGAACTTGACACAGTCAGGGTGTGGGGACACTAATTAGAGAGAGAGAGGGTGAAAGAGGTGGGGTATGAGAAAGGGGTCACAAAGGTGGAGACACAAGGGTCACAAGAGGCACATGGAGGTGCATTAGGCAACTGTCAGTCTCTATAGCAACAGCCCTTTATAGGAAGAGTGAGGGATGAGAATTTTCCTTTATTTTCTCTGTGTGCATTTGTGAGCTACTTTTCTTTTTTTTTCTGCTTATGCAGACAGATGGGGCCTTCTATGGACGTGCCCATTTGACCACTTCAGTCCAGAATCATGGACATACATTTGCCTGTAACTGACGAACCCTCTTGTCAAAACAGACAAGCCTCATTTCTATGTAGCTCTAATGTCACCTCACAAATTTTTGCCATCTGTTTTATATTATTCAAAATCTTGATTGATATATTTAGACATTTATTGTAGTTGCTATAGAGAGTAACTAATTACAGCAGCTAACACTTCAGGTAAACAAGAACATTGTGCCATTGTTGATTAAATGTACAGAGGAGTGCAATGACTAACTCATTTGATGGACGGGAAGGTGTAACATTGATGTTGTTGAGATTTTGGGAGCACACAAGTGTGATACGGAAAATGCCATCTGCTTATATTGTCTATTAATGCATCTGCCTGCATATTGCCTGCAGACTGAGTGGACCTTGTTCCACTGCCTTTGCTAGAGTATGGACATGCTTCCTTTCTCTACCTTGTTTACATTTGCAAACACTGATGCACGCAGTTGTACACTATGTGAAGCCATCTAAAAAGCAGCCTGTATAAAATTGTTGTATAACTCATTTTAAAACATCCAAGGGGTTCTTTACATTTTCTACTTGTTAGCTATGTTTGCATTGAGAAATGCACCATTATGTAGGGTGCCAGTGTGTTGTGTCCATCCCTCCCCCCTCTATAAACATGGCTGCATAATAAAGTAGCTAGGCAGACAATAGACAGAAGAGATGTGGGAACCTGCACTGCCTGGCACTAAGCTGAAGAAACAAATCAGTTCTTTACAATAGCAGATAACCTGTCTCCTTTGTGCTTTGTTCATGGATGTTCAGGTCTATATTTGGTTCTGTTACATATTTCTATTTGTTGTTATATGAATTTTTTAATGGACTATTCCAAAGCCACTGATTCTTTTGATTGTGTAATTAACCATTAAGTGAAAAGAGTGGCCTTAATTAAAACTTTCCAAGGTTGCAGAGAGTGCTCAAGCTGGAGGGTTTAATGGAATTTGCAGTGCACTTGATACAGATGCTTACTTAATTGGCTCTCATTTTCAGGTTCAGTTAGAGGTACTAAGGCCAGTCTACCACCACATAAAAGCCTACATTTGGTTTTCACAACACAGTTTCACATTCAGATAGTTTTTATATTTACCATTGTGGGTAGGACAGTTTTCTCCGCTAGTCCAATTGCCATTCCGTACTTTTTTTGCATTCGTTTTTTATAAAAAACAATATCTAAAAGTTAGGTGTGTGCAGTTGAATGACTTTGGAAAGCAAGAAGAGTTGAAACTCTTAAATGCTCATTTATGTTTTTAGATTCCTTTAAAACTGGTTTGTGAGTGAATATCCAAAAATGTGTTGTTTTATCTGTGAGCTTGATAGTCCTGAAAAGAAAAGGCACCTTTAAAGAAGCTTAATAAACTATAAAATCCTATTTATACAAAACTGTTTCATTTAAGTTCAAAAGCACTAACATGCAGCTGCACAAATTTACTATGTGAACTGCATTGCCGTTCTCACTGAATGTTAACAGCATATTCTTCACTTTCCTCCTTTAATCTTTTATAGATACACACTCATTTAAGGGATTTCCCCACTTTCCTTATTTTTTATTCTTGGCAGTCTTTTTCTGTAAACCCCACCCCCCACCTCTTCAAAAGCACTTAATCATCCATCATGGATTAAGAATCTCTCTCCGCAAAATGAAAGACGTGTCTCATTGAATGTATTTATGTTTGTGCAGGGTAGAAGGGAGCAGTGTCTCCTGCACAACTTTTTTCCTTACCTCTTACACGCTCAGACAGCCATTTCTGCTGTCTCATTTTTGTGTCTCTGTGCACGCACATGCACACATTACCTCCTTCTCAGGAGAACATTAATTCTCATCCTCAAGTCTGATACTCTTGTTAAATACAGATTACACTAAGAATGGTTACACATTATCCAGCTGGGTAGTGTTATAGCAGAGATTTTTTTAAGCTTTTTGGCAAACAAATTTGTGACTGTGTGGGTTTAAATGTAATAAGTGTTGTGTAGTGAATCCCTTTTTGTTTGGAAGGCATTTTGGAATTGCAGCATGGATACGTTATAACACAAACAGAATCTGTATCAAGCAGTGTGTGCATAAAGCATGCTTGAGCTAAGGGAGTTGTCTTTATCTGTCTTCATCTGCTTAGAAATCAAGCAGTAATCAGCTGTCAGATAATTAAAAGCTATGTCAGTCTTACTGATCAAACCATCCATGGAATTAAGGTGCCCCAGGACTTCAGAAAAGTCCTTTAGTGCATTTTTGTGTTCATGAATTTAAAAGTTTAGGCACGTTTGACAGAAGACGTTTTATAATGAATGGTTTTGGCGGTCTTCCTGAACTGATTTGTCATTTAATTTTCAAGAATGTTGAATGACAATCCCCTAGATTTGAAATTGATTTATTGAGTTATTTACCATTGTCATTAAGTAACCTTAATGTGAATTCTGAACACAAGTTTCCCTAGTGTTTTATGCTTCTGTTTGTCCAATAATCAATGTTCAGCGCAAGAAAAGACACCTTGATAGTTTATGGACCTGAGTCTATTGTCCTTGTGGTGTGGCAGAATTGGAGGAACCAAAAGCCTCATGATGATGATTGGATGTGCATCAGAAACAGGCTGGAGTTGGAGAAGAGATCTAAGAAGTAGAAAAGTATTAGGACAGATGGAATAAAGGGGAGAGATATGGAGTCGGGGAGATAAAGGATTAGGAACAAGGAAATGCCGAAGAAAAGAGGACAGAAATAAAACATGGTAGAAAGGAGACAGAAAGACTTGAGATGAGGGATCAAGATTGATTCTCCCTGAGGGAGAATAACCTAGTGAGCATTGAATGATGGGGAGACACACAAAAGAAATGTGGAAAGTCAGTGGAGGAGCTGTGGAATAACCTGCTGATGGGACGATGAGGGGGAAACCAAGGGTGGAAACAGAGTGGGTAGAATAGAAAGGAAAGGGGGCAGGGCGCTGTGTATTCACCGTACTGCTGTATGATTGGCCGAGACAATGTCAGGCGGGCAGAGCTGAATTAAATCAGATGTGCGTCACCAGCTGCAGATCCAAGCCAACAGCCAACCAGATAGTGCTGGAAGGGGGAAGACTTCTCTTTTCCCTCTTGCTCCCTCTCTCTCGCTCTGTGTGTGTATCCATAAACATGTCTTTTAGCCCCTCTGGAAGAACTGTATATATGTACCAACACAATATAAAGACAATTATCATCTCTCTTCAAATACAAAACTACAAATACTTCAAATTTTTACTAATTTAATAGATATAGTTTTCTTTATGGAGAGTGGTGGTGGTTTGTATTTCTCTCTAATACAACAAATGTAAATTCCACTGTCGCAGTGTGTTTCAGCAGGTAGGCACCCTGAGAGGGCCTCTGCTTTTAGCTGTGCTTTTGTGCAAACTTTTGGCACGCACAGTAAATACCTCTGCACTCTGATTTATTTTAACCTCCTATGCGGTAATGTTGGCCCGTGTGTGTGTGTGTGTGTGTGTGTGTGTGTGTGTGTGTCAGTGTCACTGTGTGTTTAATTACTACCACCACAGTATAGGACTTGCTGTAGGAATAGTTTAGACTCTCACACAGTTGAGATTGAAGCCCTAAATATAGCTGAAAATGGCTATGATCAGAGTGCAAGAACCTCACAAGTGTTTAAACCTTTAGCACTTGTTGGTTTTAGAAAATACTTGGAAGTATACCACATGCATTAATGGGCACATTTTTTGCAAGTAGCCCTTAAATATCTGTGGTTTACATGGTGGATAGACCATGTAAATCCTCATTTAAAACAGCCGAGTGTTATGAGTGAGGGGAAAGTGGAGTGGGAGACTGACAGAAGGATTATTGTGAAGTGGATGCTGCAGTGATCTGCTGTGGTAAAGAGCAGAACTTGAAAATGATTTCCCAGTTATCTACATTCCTACCCTCACGTATGGCCCAGAGTTGTGGATAGTTACTGAAAGGAAGAGATGGCAGATATAAGTGGCTGAAGTGAACTTCCTCTGTAGGATTCCTGGGCTCTAACTTTTGGCTTATTTATGGCACTGCCTTGGTCCTACAAATAGCCTATGTTTTCGCTTCTCATTCCCCTCACCCCCAACCAGTTGAGGCAGGTAACTTCCTGAGCCTGGTTCTGTTAAAAGGAAGTTCTTCCTTCCCGCTGCTGCCAAGAGCTTGGTCAATGAGGATCATCTGCTTGTTGGGGTTTTCTAATACTGTAAGGTTTACCTCATGTATTGGCACTGTATGACTTGAATTTGTCAGGGGGTTGTCCACTAGTAAATTGACCACATATGGAGTTGTTCTCTTTGACCTATTAAAAAAAATTTAATGAATTACTAAATATGTGCTCAGATGTTGTGAGGCTGCATCTTAGGCATAAATGTAACTATATTGTGTTACTTTTCTGTTCAAATTACACTGTGAAACAACACTTGGGAGGTGCACCAAATAATGAGAGGCAAAAGTTCTGAGTAGCAAAATTTGGACACCACTATTTGTCCATTTAAGATGCCAGGTGTGCATTTTTTTCCTGAGATTGGCTCACATGCCATATTAAGATTGCCTGTGATATAAAATCATGAGATCACTCACCCCAACTTTAAGTGAGTGAAATTTTCCAGGTGATAATTATAACATTAACAAATAACTAAGTCAGGACAAAGTGATACAGACCAAGACAATGGAATTCTTGCTACTTGAACCACTAATTTATTTTTATCCTGTTTATTTCCCACTTTAGCAAACTACCTCACCTACATCTGCACACACAAAAACTTTCTTTCTCTGTTTTTCTCTCACTCCTTTGAGTGAAACAGTCTCAGGTGCTGTGTAGAATGGTAGTATGTATCTAGGGACCATAGAAAACAACATCATCAACTATTCATCATGCATTTACCCATGGCCCAAGAAGCTGTAATCCTCAGCAGTTATTGGGTGACTAGCTTTTGATGTTGGTATGAAAGCAAATATTTCTGTGTCGAAGGAAACTCTCAGGTAGAGTATATGCTACAGCCACAGACTCTCACCAACAAACTCCTCAGCCTATGTTGAAAAAGAAGTGTTTATGGTGTGCACATACATTCTTTAGTCTTGTAGCACCCTGTAGAGAAAACTTTAACAGAGCCAATCTGTTTGGTTGCTAGCTATCCAAGTCCTACTAATAATAACACCTTCCAGGCTAACACTCAATTAGATGGCTGGCTCATCACTGTAACCACGGGAAAAGGTTCAGGCTGGGGCCAGACCAGTGGGGAAAAATGTATGTTCTGAGTGTGTGTGGTGGTAAAGAAGGAGAAATGAGGGAGTTTAATAAGGAGAAAAAGATGTATCTCCCTGTGTTTGTGTGTTGGTGTTCTTTCAGCAGAAATGGCTGACCTTTTCATTGAGTGTGTCTGGGTCAGTAACATATGCTCAACAACAGGCTGCCTGAGGCAGTTAACTTAAGGTGATAATCCATATGAACAGGAACAGAATGAAAGGGATGAGGTTAAACCTCTCAAAACCTGGAAAGTACCATATATTAAATGTATTAAGCAAAATTTTATTCACAATGACTGCATGAATATATTTTATGTTTCTCACTCATTCTTGAACAATTTTTTTCATTAGAGTTTGAGTATCATTAATAGTTCTCAAGTTAATCCAATATTATTAAGGTATAATATAAGATAAAAAGTTTTTCTGTGCCATATATATGGAAACCGCAATTTAGATTAAATGGATATTAGTTAAACTGCATTATACTTCTTGGAAATCTCACTATTTTAGGGTCTGACAAACATTTCAACATAAAAATTCTCATTAAAAATGTAGCTTTTTATGCTTACCTTCTTCCTTGTCAGTACTGCCCAGACAAATTTATGTCTTCTGCTATGTGTAGGATTAGTAGTGACTTAACTACAACATTAATTCCTTGCTACCTGCATCTGTCTTTCTGTGTGTGAATGCTTGTGTGCCCATGTATTGTATCTGTCCAGTGCCAGAGCCTGCTCCCACTAAGCCCAGTCCCGGCCCATCCCACCACCTCCACCCTGCCAGCCCCACGCTGCCCCTGTCCTCCTTCTCTCCTGGCAATGGCAAGCGTGCCTCCAGCAGTAGCCAGCTCCTGACTCAGACTCCCCCTCAGCAGCAGTGCCAGTTGTCCTCTGCCAGTGCTCGCTACCCACCCAGAGAGGTGCCCCCGCGCTTCCGTCAGCAAGAGCACAAGCAGCTACTGAAGAGAGGCCAGCCACTGCCAGCAGGAGCCCTCAGTGATCTCACTCTCTGCTCCTCCTCTTCTTCCTCCTCTTCACCCCAAACATCTTACTCTTCTTCTACGAGTACCAGCAACACTACCCCAAACTGTGCCACATCTTCTGCGGGCAAACACCACCCAGGTTTGTGTCAGTTTAGTAAAAACATTGCAGCGGAAATGGCTTTCTGATGATATTTTTTTTAGTGGTTGCTGTTGCAGATTATCTTGGGTTGTCTTAGTTGTCCATACGTTGAATTCAGGGTGATTTTTTTTTTTTTTTTTTTTTCTTTTTTTTTTTTTTTTAT
>VUQH01011925.1:5475-24042 GCA_015106775.1 Etroplus canarensis
TTTCTTCTTTTTTGATCTTGTATGTAATGGCATTGGTAACACGATGAGAGGAAAGTATGTGTGCCAGCTGGATGGGTTTAGGCTGTTTGCAAGGAGAGGTGTCACCTTGTCTCAATCTGTTATTCTCACCTCACAAATACAGGATGAAGAAAGGTGTAACACACACACACACTTTCTAAAGGGGTTACATTACTCTTGTAGTAAGACCTGTTATAGCTGTCATATATGTTTTTAAGACTCCAGTGTGCAGTCTTAAAATATGTTTTAGGTGATCCAGCCCTAAAGCTTTTATCACATTTTTTAAAAACTTTAGAGTTCAAAACAACTACAACATTTGAAATATTTTCCATATGTAGACTGACTCTGTGATGTTGAGATTATGGCTTTGTGGTGGCCATACCACCTGTTGCAGGATTCCTTTGTCTTCTTGCCACTGAGATTTTAAAAAAAAAAATTCAGGCTGTATGACTAGGGTTATTATCATTAGTTTGGAAATGATCAGATGCCTTCTTGATATTGTGTAATGGACAAGAATCCATCTGCTGTTACCTCAAAAACCAATATATACTGATGGAGGAAAAAACCTGGAAACATTTAATTTCAAGGAAAGTCATTCATTTGAATCAGGCACGTGCTCTACATTTCAATAAAAACATGTCACAGAAGAGATTTTTAATTCTATACAAATCAGATGTTTATCATTTTTCTGTGTTTGGTTCAGTATACTTTCATAGTGTACACACTACAAAATTAATCATATTCATAATGCGGTTAATAAAGATTTAAACATTTCATCAAAGTTAATATTTGATTAATAATATTAATATTTGAATAATGAAACGTCTGCTTTTATATTTCATTTTAACTGTACTCATCAACTGCTCCTGAAATGATGAACCATAATAATCATTATATCAGTTTAACAGGTTTCTTTGTTGTTCTTTTCCTTCCAGTCTCAAATCTCTACCTCTTTCTCTCCTTCTCTCCATTTCCACCTCTATGGAATTCCTCTCCTCTTCCTCCTGTCTTTCTGCTGTGTGTATTTTTTTCTCTGCGTTCGGAGTTGGAATGCGTGGTGTAATTCAGCGTGTCTCAGCCTATCTTCCAGTTTTAATGAGAATGTGTCTATTTGACTGGAAAGCTGTCAGTAGTTGTTATGCTACAGGAGCAGCTACTGAGGATGATCCGAGCGTGGTGAGGATGAGGATGAGGAGGGGGGGTCTGCGTTCATGCATATGTCTGTGTGTTTAGATCTCATGGTCAGCTGTCACATCAAGTTCTATAGGAGGACTCAGAGGACTGGAGGATGTGCCAAGAGGGAAATTGGAGCTGATATGGAAAATAACCCCTCTTCTTTCTCATGGCATGTTTTCTGTCTGTTTGCAGCTATCGGGTGTTCTGCCTGTTGGGTGATGGAGAATTGTCAGAGGGCTCTGTGTGGGAGGCAATGGCCTTTGCCTCATACTACCAGCTAGATAACTTGGTAGCCATCTTGGACATCAACCGACTGGGTCAGAGTGACCCAACTCCACTGCAGCACCACGTGGAGAAGTACCAGCGGCGTTGTGAGGCCTTTGGGTGAGCGGGGGAGTCAGACAAAGCATTTGAGCTGGTATTTAGTGCTGAAGTTGCTATTTGAGCAGTCAGTCCAAGAACAATTAATCAACACCAGTTGTCAACTCATTTAGTTATAAAACAAAGTGTAATATGTAAGGTTGATTTAAATTCCATTAAATATTATTTTAATCATTTACATTCTTTTTTATGTTTTAACTTTAACAGAGAAACCTTAGAAAGCAGCAATGGATTAAATCAACATAAGGAAGTTGAGAGAAAGAGTAATGTCACATAGGACTGCATTTAAAGTTATATTTTGTCTGTTTTTCCAGCTGGCATGCCATCATAGTGGATGGCCACAGTGTGGAGGAATTGTGTAAGGTGCTGAGTCAACCACGCCACCAGCCACTTGCCATCATTGCCAAGACCATTAAGGGCAAGGGCATCCCAGGTAGTGTAACCATTCAGACAGTGATTCATAGTTGGTAAGATCAAACATCAGTGCAGTTTTGCAACATAATGTGTGGAATTTCAGTTAAAGCACCAAGCTGCTCTTCCTTATATTAAAACAGGGTATTTAACCTTTCCTGAAATCATAAAGACGATCAAAGCTTTTAAGATGTACTCTGAAGATAGAAATTACAGATCTGTTTTATAAAAGTGCTCTAAAATCTATTCTTTAATCATAACTAGGTAAATAACTGATGAGATAAGAGGTGGCAACTGACTGGGAATAATAGAGCTGTCTGAAGTTTTCGGAACTGCCCCAAGAACCCACTGTCAGTGCAAAGAGGCCTTAACTCATCATAATCCAGGCAGCGCTTTAGTGCTTTAGCACTGCAGCTCAATAATCCCTCAGAATGTGTAGGATACACTCCCTACAGCAGCCCATTGTACTGGTGTTGTTATAAGCATAAGTCGGAGTGTGTGACCACATGTGTGAGAGGCAAAGACAGAAATAGTTGTTATAACAGTGTGTATGTGTGTGTAAGAGCGGCGTGTCTTTGTTTTACATAAGAATTGGCCAGATATCTTGAGTGTTGTTGTAAATCTGTGGCCTCTTAACCCTAACCTTGGACCTCTGAAACAGCCTGTTGTGACCCACTGATGTGGAACATTGTTATGATATTCTACTTTATATAGAACATCAGGAGAAATTTTGATTAGAGTACAAATTTTCAGTCCAAACACCATTAAAATTACAAGTGCACATGTGGAGAGGTCATACAAAGAGGCACTCAAAGAATTGAAACCCTTGGGGTAATTCCACAACAGCAAAGGTAGAAGTATAGTTTGGAGGGGTTAAAAAAACTTTTTAAAGCTTACTTTGTGGCAAAGTCAATAAATATTTTAAGCAGCTGTTTTAACAGATTTGACTTTCTGATTCTACGCATGCATATTTTATATCGGGATGTACAATGGAATTAAAATTAATTTAAATAATGTTTCAAAACAACTGCCCAAATAAGTGCCTAGAGGCCATCAAGTACCAGGACTTGCTTCTAGAAGGACTTTGACACAGGTCATCTGTGAAGGAAACAGAAGAAGACAGACTTTCTAAGCTTTCATGTTTTTGATGAATGATTTAATTTCATACTTACTTCCACTGTTCAGTATTTATGGACTTGATAAATGTAGAGATTTCAGACATACATGACTGATGGCGCAGCACTGACAGCAGTTACATCTGTTACGTTTGTCTCCTTCTGTAAAATCAGGGCTGGCTATAGCCTTTTTGCTTCCTGACACACGATTATCAGGCTCCTTCCTCTGAGGTGGATGGATAGATAGAGTATATTTACAACCAAAAAAACAGCCCACTGAAGCCTGTTGTCCCACAGCACTATACAACCCCAAATAATAATTTGGGACCTTTGAATTTAAGGGAAAAACAGAAAAAAATAGAAAATTGTTAAGGAGTTGCTTTAATAATAGTAAAATAAAAATGTCCTTATTGCAGTGATGGACCTCCCAATTCAATCTGAACAAATGATTTAACTATGAAACTTTGACTCTGATTAATAAGACTATCAAAGTTACCACTGTTGTCTCATGTGTATGAATGGGTGAAACTCTCACTCTCACTTTGAGCTCAAACACAATGACCCTTCTTCTGTAAGTAACTATATAAAGTTGATGGTACTTAATAAACTCAGAAGAAAGACTCCTAGAAACACTCATAGGCAATAGCTTCAGCTCCTGTTATGATTTTTTAAACCTGGATGTCATTCATGGTGAGTTTCACTAACAACACTTTGTGCGTGCTGTCATGAAAGCAGGCAGCAGATTAGATGATAGCCACAGGGAGAAAGGGGAGGTTGGCACCATAATTCATTCCATTATTTCAAGCAATTGTATAAAGTATAAATTGTATAAATTATGAAAAGGCACATTTCCACTACTGAACTAATACTAATACTGCTAATATCTGTGTCTTTCAGCGGCTGAGGATAAAATGGGCTGGCATGGCAAGCCCCTGCCTAAAGACATGGCAGAGAGTGTGATCAAGGAGCTACAGAACCGCATCATCAGCTGCAACAAGCGCCTCTATCCTGCATCACCTAATGAGGACACATCACCTGTCAGCCTCCGCAACATTCGCATGCCAAGTGCACCCAGCTACAAACCTGGAGATAAGGTACAATCAGTCTCTCCAAAAGTCTTTAAAAGTAAATATTATTAATTTAACTTGTTCATAAAATTGGGCAAAAGAGATAAACTAAATGAGCAAAGTGGAATATCTACTATATATTAAAAAAAGCATCTGTATATGTAATCATAGTTCACTGATTGGTTTCTCTCGCCTGTAACCAGATTGCTACACGGAAGGCATATGGCATGGCCTTGGCCAAGCTGGGGCGTTATAATGAGCATGTGGTGGTTCTGGATGGAGATACCAAGAACTCCACCTTCTCTGAGCTCTTTAAAAATGAACACCCCAACCGTTATGTGGAGTGCTACATTGCAGAGCAGAACATGGTAAGAAACAGATGGGTGCTTTACACTGCAGCAAGACAGCTGCTGAGAGTTTCATCAGAGAATCTAAACCGTAAAGAAGCATGTGAAGGTGAAATGTTACTAAAACAGCTAACTTTAGATCTTATGACTTATTACTCTACACATCAATGCATTGAATCTTAAAGTAAATCTGTCTATAACCTTCATATGCCTGACTAAAGTTATTACATGCATGCAGAATGTTTAGTACAATAAAGTTTTCCAGTGTATCTGTTGTCTTATGTCATACCATAGTTTACTTACTGGATGTTTTTGGTGTGCTATCATGCCTTGAAGAGCATTAATATGCAGCCATCATTTAGTGTTCATGATCATTCTCAACCTTTATCAGGTCTTCCCAGACAACAACAAGCCAATAAAATGGGTTTCTGCTTGTCTGAAGTAGTTAAAAATCTTCATCATCATCATGATTTCACATGAATTTTAAGATACAATATAATCTGCAGGCACCTTTAACAAGGTGATTATCTTTGTTGCAGCTATTCTAGGTGCCCTGTTACCAATGATACATGAAAGTGTAACTATATAGTAGCTTCCTTCTCTCAAAAAACACCTTAGATCTAATAAATGCTGCGTTACATTTAAGTCATCACTCTTGTTTCTGTCTTGCTTGTTCTCCTTTTTTTCTCCTTCTTCAATCATCCTCTTCTCCCCTGCAGGTGAGTGTGGCAGTTGGTTGTGCTGTGCGAGACCGTAACGTGGTGTTTGCCAGCACCTTTGCCACCTTCTTTACCCGAGCCTATGACCAACTCCGCATGGCTGCCATCTCTGAGAGCAACATCAACCTCTGTGGCTCCCACTGTGGTGTCTCCATTGGTCAGTTACCAATTCTCCTTTTGTGTTAAGTGATGTTTTAACATATTTTTAGCTTATCAACATTTCACACCCCAAGGTCAATATTAAAAAGATATATTCTACAGATTAAATTAGTCACATTCTCACATCCTTGACTTTTGAAAAGAAGTAAGTTGTAAAGAAGTAGTTGCACCCTGTTCCTCTCATTACACCTTTTTCTTGAATTCAGTTTGGCACAATTCTGCTTTTGGAATGATTCAGCCCACTGAATCAGGTCAAACTTGTAGTGATAAAAAAAATCAAGACATTTTATCCTTAACTTGTTTGCGGCATGTTGTTCATTTTTCAGTATCGGTGCAGTGGGTTGAACCTCTCTTCATTTCTTCATTGGTTTTTATTCCCGTAAATGCTAAAACTTTGTTCCCATCTTCCTTTCTGTTATTGTGTTGTTCATGGTCTCTCTTGGTATCAGCACTCCTCCTGTCCTCCCTCCTTCTCTCTGTCTCTGTGTCATGGAGGTGATGACAGATCGGCCTGATTCTCTATCACCTCTTCCTCCTCCTTCCCTTTCTCCTTCTCCTCCACCTCTTCAGGTATACTGCACGCCCACCTTTGCAGACTGAATGCATGCCTGTATAGCAGAATTTATTTTCCAATTTTCCAAATGCAAACATGTGAATTATATTTGGGCTGATTGCTTTATTTGGTGTGATATGTGTGCATATTTAGGTGAGGATGGACCTTCTCAGATGGGTCTGGAGGATCTGGCCATGTTCAGAGCCATTCCTGCAGCAACCATCTTCTATCCAAGTGATGGCGTTTCCACTGAGAAGGCTGTGGAGCTTGCTGCCAACACAAAGGTACTCATAATGATCTTTAATAAGTAATGGAGAAAAAAAAACTATATAAAAAATGTAAATCCTTAAATTTATATACTGCAGGGCCTTTTGTTTTTCTTTTTACAGTTTTTGTTGAAAATTGAGATCCATGTGGTTGTTTCTGGCTTGTTCTAGGGTTTGTGTTTCATCCGAACAAGCCGCCCAGAGAGCAACATCATTTACAACTGCAACGAAGACTTCCATGTTGGACAGGCTAAGGTTTGTTGCTGTGTTTTAATCATAATGTGGCTGTATGCTCTAAATAAAATGTGCTTATAGTTCAAAAATGTTATTGCTTTTTTATCCCCTATTACAAATGACTAATCTGACTGGACTGTGTGCACAGTTCCTTCTAGAGTTGACCCAAACAAAGATAAATATATAGCTTCCCTTTACACTCAGGTTGTGTATAAAACCAATGATGACTATGTGACTGTGGTTGGGGCAGGAGTGACCCTCCATGAGGCTTTGGCTGCTGCTGAAATGCTGAAGAAAGGTATCAGATCAAAAAAGACAAAGTAACAGACCTATTACCATATAAAAGAGAGTAGAAATAATTTCGCTCAATGGCTTCCTTATTAAATGTGATTTTTAAAGACAATCTATAGTTCACCTTGCTCTCCTTTCTCTCAGAGAGAATTAACATTCGTGTGATCGATCCATTCACCATCAAACCCCTGGACTCCAAGTCTATCATTGACAATGCCAGGGCCACCAGAGGACGCATCATCACAGTGGAGGACCACTACTATGAAGGTGAGGAGTCTGCACAGGACACACAAATGACAAATTACCACATACTGTATATAAAAGACGAACAAAAGCTGTGGGTCTGAAAACTGAGTGCTATAAACTTGCACTTGTTTTAATAGTCAGGAGGGGGAAACTCCTGTCTTTCAAGGGGCAACCTCCAAAGCTGAAAAGTGAAACCATCCTGAAAGTGATAAAAACTGCAGTTCCTCTAAGTGCCACTGGAGGCTGACTCCAAAAGGGAGTCAATCTTCATAGATTCCCATGTTAAAATGCCCAAATTTACAGCATTAAAAGCATATTTACAGCCTGATACGAAAAAAAATGGTCTCTATTGGATAGTTTTCCCCCTTCATAACAACTCTGAGTGGGCTGAACTTGTTATAACTAATCCACTTTGATAATTGAGTTAGGTGTGTTCAGGTGTTCTGATCAGAGTCTGCTAGGCCTTACTCACTCTTTTAAGTCATCAAACTGGACCTCTTCACTGTGTGTGTGGTGTTGGTGCCTTCTGGAGTATTTTCAGTGACTTATCTGGCTAATAACATAGCTTGCTCTGAGGTACAGACCATTCAAGAAATTTGTCCTTCAGTCTTAAAGAGGGATTTCTAGTTTCTAGTCTACTACGGAGCTCTAGTTAGCCGATATGTGTCTGCTTGGCATCCGTATAGTTCACGAACGAAGCAGTCTAACCAAGCTTGCTAGCATTGCCTACATCCAAGTTTTATATTGTCTGTGCTCTGTTTATAAAAAGGCGTCTGATGGTTAATTAGTCACTAAAAAATAACCCTACTGCTCACTTGTCTTAGGACCACAGTAAACATTTTTCTGATTTGTTTATTGTGTCAGCCACTGATTTGAGATATTTTTTGATCCATTTTGGTGCACATTTTGTAAATTTTTTGGGTTCCATTTAAAAATAAAATAGACAATCAAATGGCTATCATGTAGGGCACGACCTCCAAGTGGAAAGATTCTCAGAGCCACAGAAAAATGGGTGTCGTCATGGTGGGCATGTCCATCTTTGATAGACAATCTAAAAAAATTCCCTTCAAGAAAGAACAACACAATAATTTAACCTGATCAATGAAGGTGTGTTTTATTGTACGTGTATCCTTTGTCTCTGATCTCATCTACATTTAAATAAAAAATGGAATTTGGATATTTAAAAGAACACATTAAAGTAAAATACTTTGCATGAAATAGATATAAAATGATTATACCTAGAATACTAATGTCATAAAATGCTAAAAATGCTTTATTATGAATGGTTATTAAAGTTACATAAGTAACTAGCTTATCTAAATGTGTGAGAGGTTTAATTTCTTAACGCATTATAACTACATGTCAAGTCAAGTCAAACTTTATTGTTCTGCTAGGGAAATTTGATTGCAGCTAAGTGAGAACCACATAACATATAATACAACTTAAAAAACAGAACAAAGCAGACAAAACAATAATACAACTCTCATTAGGGGTTGCCACAGCAGATCATGTATTATGAATCCAGATTTGGATATGGTAAAGACTTTACACCAGATGCCCTTCCTGACGCAGCCCTCCCCATTTAAACGGGTTTAGGATTGGCACTAGGAGTACACTGTGGCCCCTGTGGCTAGGTTACAATACAATAATGCAATAAAATACAAAATGCAAGATCACTATTGATGATAATTCTGTGCAAGGTACAACCTAAGTGAAAAACTTCTGAAATTATCCATACATCATTTTCTAAACAATGAAATTTATAAAAGAAGCGGTTCAATAAACAAAAACAGCTTAAAAGCAAGAGTTCATTTAAGAAAAATTAAATTCAAATTCAAAGAAATAAAATTGAAAAATACCAGCAAGCTGTTCTGCAATATTTTAAGCACTCTGCCACAAACTTCATCAGGCCCTGAGCTCCTTCTGCAATCAGTATGCAACTTTACAGTGGTGTTAACATCAAAACTGTTTGACTAGACATTGCCTTGTACTTCATCTCTTCTATTTTTTCTTTGAAACTGATTTTCAAACCTCAAACAAAAAATCATTTAAACTATACATAATACTAATTTTAAGTCACACATACACTGTATTTAAATGTTACAAAAGTGCTGTGCTTTTCAACAGGTCTAAATAATATACAGGAAAGCTAAGTTCCACTTCACTGCATAAGTATACTGATTTAGTTTGACCATTTTATATTCCTGTTCAGTTGTGGCATTACCGGGAGAGTTTAACTAACAGACATAAAAAGGATTGTTATGCAGCTGTTAACGTCTCTTTGCTGCTTGTGCATCAACTCATGAATAAAAAGCCCCAAGCAGCAAAGGACAAAGGTCTGTCTACAGATAGAAAAGCTCTGAGGCAGAGCAAAAAGAAGGGTCTGAGGAAGAGAGGAAGATGACAGGCGCATGGGATACAGTCCAGCACAGAGAACTGAGGTGCAGGCTGCGGCTGTAAAGAGAGAGGTTTATGATAAGAAAAAGGTAAAACAGATATGAGAAAATGTTTGTAGGGGAAGGGAGGACAGAGGATGAAAGTGGAAGAGCCTGTCAGAGTTCCTTAATTTCATCTCTGGCCTTTAGGCTCACGCTGACCTACATACAGTACCAGCATGACAAAGAACAAGCATCCAAAATGTGCTTCTGTGGTCTTAAATTTAGCTGCCTTTTCCATTCGTAGAGAAGACTTCAGTCCATGATAAGAGCCTGAACATAAAAAATTGTTGGCACCTCTTTAAAATACACTCAAACACATAAAGATTCACATAAGCTGTAGGTTACATGCAACTGGAAATATGAAAGTTTGTGGCCTATGCAGGCAAGGTGGAGGTGTTTTATTTTTGACCTCTTCCTTCAAGTTGCTGTTGATGGCCACTTTAAAGAGATGGAATAATTGCACAGAGCAAACCCTGTTAGTATACACCTGAAGCCTGATATTCAGGCCTGATATTCAGGCTTCAGAAACTGTGAGCACAGTCTTAAAGAAAGGGGGTGAAAGTGTGACAGAAGAAGAGTGAGAAAATGGAGGGAGGGTGATGCCAGTATTGTCAGTCCACATCAAATCTCTGCTGAGCTCAATTGCTCGTGGAGGTGTAGATAGATTAAATCTGACAGAAGGGTAAATGAAACATGAAAGATCAAAAAACAAATGAGAAACTTGATATTGAATTTTAGAAAAAAAATTGAAAAAAGACAATGTGCATATGTGCGATTTGTATGAACTTAAACTTGAACTGATAGTCCTGTCCACTCTATATTATGATTCTTCAGGTGGTCTTGGCGAGGCAGTGTGCTCAGCAGTGGTGAACGAAACTGGCTTCACTGTCCACTGTCTGGCAGTTTCCCAAGTGCCCCGGAGTGGTAAGCCCCACGAGCTCCTTCGAATCTTTGGCATTGACCGTGACGCCATTGCTCAGGCAGTCCGTAAGGTGCTCAGCAGCTCAGCCAATGCCAAGTAGGAAGGCTGCAGGAGTGACAGCAGCAGGAACAAGATGGCAACTGACTCTGTGGTTAACTGGTTACCACCATGGAGACAACAAACAAATAAACCAACACAGGAGGAGGGGGAGCACTTCTGGCCCACTCACACTCTCTCCCTCATAAAGCATTTGTTTGAAATATAAAATAAAAAAGATCCCATGATTTTCCTCTGTCATCAATGTGGTCAGACACCCCTGCCCCAGAATTTTACCCTATCAGTTTGTGAGTTCAGTAGACACACTTCCTAGCCCCCACTCACAGGTGTCCACACCTCTACCCTCTAGTTCCTTCCTACCTCTCAGAGAAAGTTATGGTACTGCTGTAGTGTCTCAGTAGAAGCAGTGAACGTGGTTTGGAGTAACGTCAAGTCTTTTTATCATTTATGTGAAACCCCTCTCACTTCTTGGGCTCAGCGATATGAACATCTGCACCCAATACAACTTTGTAAATCCCACCCCACTAGAGAAAGCAGGGTGTGGAGAAACTGGTTTGGTCTGTTTGAGCACTGACTGTTTTTAACCCGTTTGCCTTGGATAAGACTGTTTCACACCAATAAAGGGATGGTTACTTCACACTACTGATGTCTGAGGTCTTTCTTGTGGGTTGTCGTAGCATAAAGCACGGAGCAAATGTCACAGTAAAAGAAACAATGAAGCTTTAACTGCCGTGTTTGACTGCAGGGCTGCTAGTGAGGCCACATAATGCAGATTAAAGAAAACTAGAAGAGCAATATACTTTGCTATAAAGTCAGCTTCACCAGAGACATTTCTGTTGCCAAGTAGGATTTTGTGTTGATCTGTCTGAACTCCCACTTTCTGATTCAGTTTCTCAGAATGTAATGACAGTTTGTATTAAACACAGTAGGCATTATGACATGCCAAGTAGGAAAACCCCGGGTGTTAAGGGTTCAGGTATTATGTATGTTGGCTTACTGTCACGCTTGATGTAACAAAGTCATCATGAATGTTATTACTAACACCTGTGCATTTCTTCCTATGATAAAATATGAAAAGAGCCTATAGTTTAACATTGTGTGCTTATGTAAATTTGATCAATAATGGTCACTATGGCCACAAGCAACCACAATAATTGCTTTAAACTAAGAAAAAAATAATCTTTTCAGCTCTGAAGCAGCAACCATTTGTTAAAAATCTCTTCCCAGAAAAGCAATACAAATTTCAGGGAATTACTTTTGGGTCATTTTTATCCATAAATCCCTGAGCTCAGCCTCACTTCATGCAGCCTGTGTGTCCGTACAGGTTTTAAGTGCCGTGGTGACTGGTTGAAGTCTGTAGGATCAAACAAACCCATATGTCATCTATATTTAATGTGTGTTAATAATTAAAAAGCCCATTGAAAAATTTACACAGGCTGGAGTGTGTGCATGTAAGGTGCCGGATTAAAGGAAAAATCAAGGATTTTAAGAAAGTGTTTGACCATCACATGTTGCCATGTGATGAGGGATGGAGCACCATCATTCAAAAAGATATTCTCTTATTTAGTGTTTAGATAAGGGTGAAGAGCACTATCTAATGTGGCAGTTGAGAATCAATGCCCTATGGATAGGTTATTTTCATCCTTAAAGAGACCGTTCCTATCACAGAACACTGAATTTTGGAACCTCAGGAAACTGGATGAGGGATTCTCGAGAACATTTGATTTCTCCTCACTCCTATTGCACAACAGGAGGCTGTCTGGTGTTTGAGGTGGACAGAGTGTGTCAGCTGGGGTGTGTGAGGGAAGAAAAGTAAAATGGACTGACAGATTGCATGCAAGCAAGTACAGTATGCGTGTGTGTTCTTACTCTTCACACACACTGCAGGTGCTGAGGCTGCACACAAGCTGGCTGTTTATATTTGACTGTTGTACTCATATCTGTATTCAGTTCTATGGATTGATATCCACTAATGCATCAACAAGCACGCACATTATAGTACATATAACATGTACTATTGTATGTATTCCTATCAAATTGGATTGCTGCTACTTGAGCACCTTCAAAACACACATACTGTACATACAAAAAAAACATGCTCCCAGCACACAAAGAGAAGTAATAATGTACAGTCTGTGCATAAACAATAATTATGTCTTAGCTCATCAAAGAAAAGTGCAGACTTTCACAATCCTTCATATAAGATAGCACATGCTTGTGTCTTAAAATCTAATGTCTCTAACGGTGGGAGCTTGAATATGTTTGTGTGTCAGTGTAAGTTGTCTGTTGAGCCTGACAGTGTGACAGTGCTACTGGCTTCCCTACTGGCTTCCCTACTTCCTTCCACTTCACTGACCTCTTCACTGTGTCACACACGCACACCTCGTGGCCTGTTTCTCAGACACAAAGGATTTGCAATGTACTGCACATTGCCTCACTTTAAAGGTCAGTAGGTATAAATTATGACCACATTTTTTTAAGACAAATCTACTGCTAAAACATTAGGTAACTGGAAGTGAATTGGGGTGCTCAGTAACACCCCAGGACCAATGCTTTAATGTTGTCCTCACTGAAGGTAGTATTCATTTGGAACACAGAGTGGGAAAATGTTTCTTTTTTAACAATTAAATTTAAATCCAACAACAAAAACAAACAAAAAACACAGTCACCTTTACATATTCCCCCAGAATATATTTTTGGTCATATTATCATTGCAAGATAAAAAAAATCTACTTTAACATTACAGTTCTTTTAATTTAGTAAAAATAAACATTTAATCTAAAACTCATAACTGAGACTGGGAACATTCTCTTAAATCTATTATTTGAAGTAATGTAAACATGTTTGTGAATCTCAGTGTGGCTGCATTCAAGCCTAAACAAGAAGCTTCTTAAAGCACTTCATTAGTTCAATCATATGCCATAGGAAAACAATGACTGAATAAGGATATATTTAAGTAATTTTCAGAAGTTTAAAAGGTGCAATTCAAAAGATACACAAAAAGTTGAATTTTCTCTTTTCTAGTATTAGGCTGTGTGGTGGGAGATGCTTCTCGTCACTCTTATTTTCTCCTCCTCACCGAACTGTCACATTCAGTCAGTCAGCCTCCCCCTCTTTTATTTCCTGTACTCATCACCACAGTCCCCTATGATCACCATGAGGTCCTTGGAGCGTCGTGTCACTGCTTCGATAGCGGAGAGATCTTCAGCCGTCAGCTTCAGGTCAGGGTTGCAGCTACGCAGACTGTCACTGATGTGTTGCCCCGCCCCTGCAACGCCTAGTCGGCAACCTACAATGACTCCGCCCACCGCAGGGCGGTCCAGTACATAACGCGTTGCCACACTGGCCACTGAACAGTCATGTTTCTTGGCAACAGTCTCCAAGGTGACAAGGAGGTCCTGGAAAAGACTCCAGCCACCCCAAGTGTCGATCATGTTCTTGTACTTGGAGAGGGAGGCAGTGTAGAGGTCCGCCCTCGACTTAGGCTCCACACTCCCCAGATAATGCTCAGAGAGCAGACCACCAGCTGTGAGACGAAAAAAGATGGAGGAGTAGTGGTGAAATGGAGGGGCAGAGGAAGGAGTTAAAAGTGTCGAGGGTGAAGGTGGGGAGGGCAGTGTGGAGTGAGGGGAGAAGTGCGAGAAAGAGGACAGATGTGATGGAAGGAAAAAAGAGGGGGAAGAGTGAAGAAAGAGAAGGTAAAAAGAGAAAACATGAAGGAAGGGAAAAGCAATGGAGGGGGAGGGCATACACCAAGACCATTGAGGTTAGGAGGAAAATACGATGCAGAGGGACAGAAAGGTTGACAGAAAATGGCAGGCAAAAAACATGTAAGAGAAAGAGAGGATGTGTCGTCATGTCATCTGACTCCATCTTAGAGACCCACCATTTTACATCCCCACACCACAAAAATAAACATGAACTAACTGTCTACTTAAGTGACAGTAGTGGAATATATTGAAGTGATGCAACGAATATTATTAATGATGTAAGATGTATAGCAAAGGGCTGCATCTCACCCAATGTGCCATATGTGAGGAGCTTAATGTTATTGGCCAGACAGAACTGCTCCATCCTCGCTGCAGGTCGCTGATCAATCACAGAGTACTGAACCTGCACAGACAGCCACATTAGACAAAGAGCTAACAGGTGCACTGAGGGAGAAGAGGAAGAGCACCCTGAGTGTGATGGAGTAGTGTACCAACATGTACAGGGGTGTGTTACCTGGTTGCTGGAGATGCGAATACCTTTGTCATTGATCTCCTCCAGTCTCTGTGTGTCAAAATTGGTGAGGGCAAGCTCACCTATGGAAAAAAGAAGAAACAGTGGAACTTTGAAGTAATAAACATGATACATGTCCAGTTTTGTGACATGGGAAACATACTGTTCTGTCTTCAGAGCATCTATGCATCCTTATTGGTGTGACCAGGATGCCTCTGATACTGGTATTTAAGATTTAGCAGAAAGCAATAATGACACATTTTCTATCATGTACCCTTTCGCCATACGATAACTGGGCAGGTGAAATGTGACTGAAAGTTTTAGGAATCTGTGTTAAGAATAATATTCACTCCATCAGCTAAGTAGAGATGAAGTCTCTGGAAAAGATAACAAGTGAATTAACTTTATCTTTTAAATGCAGCCTACTGAAAACAATTGTATAGCTGTTTGTTTTAGCATCTTCACCAACCTATATACTGTTACTACAGGCTAGTATTTGTGTTTGCATACATTTATAATTTGTCTAGCGACGTGTCCCTGAGAGCAAAGTTATGTTTGTGTCTATATCAGTGATATTTTGTGTATCCCTGTATAAAGTATGCACTGTGTGGTACAGTACACATACGTATGACTCCTTCCTGCTGCAGGTCAGACAAATGTCCCAATGCCTCCAGGTATCGCTTGTCTTGATAGTCCCACCAGTGAAACTGAACACAGTCCAGAGTGTCTACCTGCATTTGGGTCATGGAACGTTGCAACGCCTTCTCCACCACCTGCAGACACAGAGGCAGTTCAGCTTCTGCTTTCACTTTCAACATTAAAACTGACTGTGGACCATAAAAAACAAAAAATGATCATTAAACCTCAGTCAAAAATAAAGAATAAAAATTCTATGTAAATATCAGCACCATGAAAAGTCCAAAGAGTGATGGATTTTATAGACTAATACCAAGAGAGGTATTTGAAAGTCTGAAAATAAATATACTTGCTGCTAGTACATATAATCAAATATAGTAGTACTCTAAGATGGTTTTTATTTCAGTATTTTATGACATTCATAGAGAAACAGACAGAAAATGACACACAACAAAAGATCCTGAGGCCAGGATCAAAACCTGCTGTAATGCTGTATGTGCATTTAGCCATCATGCTAACATTTAAACAGTAAATCCTAGTTTAATTTTGTTAAACTGTGCTAAATATACATAATGAGCAGGACATTTACGTATATGTCAGCACTTTCATAGTGACTTATTCTTAATTACCTCACACCTATGTTAGCGTTTTGTACTTCAGTGTCTTGTTACTTTTAGTTAGTACTAACAAATCTAGTAAATTGCATTCAATTGCCACATGAATAATTCTACTGTTTATTTATGACATGAAACTATAAAGTCCAATAAACTGGGATGTGAAAACTGATATTAATTTTAATTGTTCTGTTTACATGCAGAAAAATAGCAGTAATGTAATACTTTGATTCTACATAAAGATGTGCACTGCTCTCTAGTGGATAAGACTAGTCTCACTGTTAAAATTACAGCAGACTGAGTGCTGGTGTGTGGCTCACTTTGCGCTCCATTGGTCCAGGTCTCGGCACATATTTAGTTAAACTCTGAAGCGTCGGGACAGGACTCCCAGAAGACCTGGACTTCAGCTTTTGATCAAAGATAAAAAGATAATAAACACTTAACCTGAACTTGTATTGATTATAATCTCTCATTAGCCTATGAAAAACTTGTTTTAACCAAACTAAAAAAAGTCCACACTGATTAAAATTATTTAAGGATGCAGGAATTAAAAAGTACATGTGTAAGTTTCCTATATCAGAAGTAAAAAGGCAAAAAGCATGTTTTGTGAGATAATTTAAAAAACAAAACAAAGAAGTTTGTTGGATAAGGGAAGAGCTTTCAGTCTCTGCACATTATTCCAGGTGAATGGCTGACAATGGTCGATACCATTAGACTGTCACAACACATCAACCGATCTGCGCCACACTGGGACTAGTGAGTGTAGGAGTATGTCTTAAAAATCATGTCAAGTATCGGCACCTCCTTTAATATGTGATACTAAAAAATATCAATACCCATACAGGACCGAACCAGTACAGTCCAATATATCTTATACCTATTTCTACTAGTTACTCAGATTTAACTATATTAAATATTACAGAATGCTTTGAATATAGTCAGTATACTCTAATTAAGGTACTGACAAGATAAAATGTGAAAAAGTGCAAAGAAAATGTACTTAAATTCCTGTGTAATTAAGCTTTTCCACAAAATACAGAATACTGATTCTCAACATATAACATGATTTACACAAGATCCTGGCTTTAAATTAAATCTGTTGTGCCTGTTTCTCTCTCTCTCTCTCTCTCTCTCACTCTGTGGGTTATCCTTCTTTCTGTCTCTTTCTAAATGTGACACAGACAAATGCACTATGGAGCACTCCCTTCAGTCACCTGTAGTACAGAAATTGTGTTGAAGTTATGGGTTAAATGTTTTAAACTACAGTCTTCACTACCAGCTCACGTATCCTGCAACGCCACACTTGGTGGCATACAGCCCAGTGATACTTCATATTTCTATTTCTCAAGCTGAATAAAAATATAAAGGCTCCACCTGTGACTGTGTAAAGATTACGTTTTATAAGGCCTGTCAGCATCGCAGTAATAAGAGTTTTCTCTCCACTTAAGTACATTTTACCCACACAGGCAGCATGTACCAAGTGGAATGAAGGTGACCAATCAGCAGGTGGCACTGTGAATGGGTTAGGTGTGTCTGCCCGCACACTTACCTGGCTGTTGAACTGTCCAAATATTTCCTCTGCAGGCCCGTAAATGTCTGCCATGTCAAATGTGGTTAAGCCAGCATCTACATAGTCCTGCATGGCCTCAACTGGGACATGTGAGAGGAAAACAGCACAGTAAATATGATGCAGCATGTGGTATTGAGATAATATTAATGTAACAGCTGATGTGCTCAAGTGTTTTTGCAAGTAAACTATAAAAACTTGCAGCGTTTTAAACTAACATTAATTACTGTCCTGAGTTTGTTACAGCATTTCTTAAAATAACTTCATCTAAATGGGTCAGAGAAAATTATTAAGAGTAAAACACAGCACAATTCAACCTGAAGAATGCATTTCTTGTAGGACTGTGTATTAGACTGCACTATTACAGCTGCATATGCAAAAACAAATCAAAATTAAAAACTGAAATCCCAAATTATTCATGGTTTCAGCTCTTCCATATTTTTTTTTGCCAATATGTTTGTCTTTTTCAAAATTTTTTCACAAACACATAACATATACACATACATACATATACCCACTACACACACAAACTGCATACCCTTGCATCGTTTTTCAATTTGAATAAATGTAATGAAATTGGATTAGTTAACAAATTATGAAGGAAAAAGAAAAAAAGAAGAAAATAAAAAATAAAAATATAAAAAAAATGAATAAATAAAAATAAAAAATAAGATAAATAAATAAATAAACTATAAACACTATAAACTTGAAAAAAGGGGGGGAAGAAAGAAACAAAGAAAGAAAATGGGGGCTACATTTTACAGCATTTGCAAATCATTTAAGAAAAATCTAGCACTTTCATTCCTCATAATATTCATATATGGTTCCCAGAGTTTATCAGAGTCTTTTCATTTGCCCTTGGCAATGTATGTTAATCTTTCCAGTCCAATACATTCAGAAAGTTCCTTCATCCACATCTTCATTGTAGGAGCATCCATACTCTTCCAGCATTGTGCAATAGCTCTCCTGGCTTGCAGAAGTCCAAAGTCCAAAACTGCATACTGTTTCTGTGTTTGTAGAAAGTTCTTTGAGTATATTCCAAGCACACATAGTTTAGCATTTAAAGGGACTTTGGTATTAAATATTTCCGACAGACATTGTATAACATCCTTCCAGAAGTTTTGGATCT
>VUQH01011926.1:4848-18206 GCA_015106775.1 Etroplus canarensis
GGGGGGGGGGGGGCAGTGTTCCCACAACAAACAACGAAGAACCAATAACTACATCTTTGCACCTACTTATAAATAAATTAGGGTTGGCTCAAGACTTTCTGACAGTATTGTATTTCAGTGTGCGCATTTCCTATGATCATCTACAGGTTGTGAAATGTAGACAAAATAAAAGTCGTGAAGGTGTCTGAACATGTCACCTAGGGCTTCGAGAGTGTTATGCTGTGAACAACACAATCTATGTGTAAATGACTATCAAATTTGAAGTAGTACATTTAGCTAAAAATATATTTGAAAATGCTTTCTATTTTGAATAAACCTGTGAGTGATTTGCATTTTCGTGTTTTTGTTGCAGAGAGAGGGCAACAAGTGGTTGTGCCCAGAGTATTTCTAGGGGAACTCGTCACTCAGCCAAGAGAGGTCCTGAATGGGACTCAGGCTCCTAGTCTAACTTATTCCCCTCCAGCTCTGCAGTTACTCAGCAACAGCACAGCAGGATATCTCCGCGGCGCTCTGAGCACTCGGGTCATTCCCGTTATTTATCTGTTTGTGCTTACTCTTGGGATTCCAGCCAACATCACCATCTTGTGCTTGCTAGTGACAAAAATTAGAAAGGTGTCCTCTGCCATCCTCTACTGCAGCCTGGCTCTCTTTGACCTCCTCCTCCTCCTCTCGCTCTTCTTTAAGGCTCACTACCATCTCCATGGAAACCACTGGGTTCTCGGGGAGACTGCTTGTCGAGTGGTCACGGCCTGTTTCTATGGCAACCTCTACTGCTCAGCCCTGACGTTGGCTTGCATCAGCATCAAGCGCTACCTGGCTGTGGTGCACCCGTTCATGTACAAAAGTTTGCCCAAGAGGGCGTGCACTGCCTGGGTCAGCCTGGCTCTGTGGGGGGTGTTCGGCGCCGCCATCATCCCCGAGCTCGTCGTCCAGCAGAGCTACTGGCTCCCTCAACTCAACTGTACCACCTGCCATGATGTGTTGCCCCTGTACCACAGCTCCCATGTCTTCCTGCTTTACTACACCCTGATTCTTACCATCCTTGGTCTCATGGTGCCGCTGGTGGTCACAGTTGTGTGTTATGGTCGAATCGTCACCGAACTCAGTCGATCACACTTCGACTGGGCAATGTACATCAAGGCCAGCTCACTGGTGTTTGGCATCTTCCTGGTGTGTTTTGTCCCTGCTGGAGTCCTGCACTTTCTCCATTATGTACAACTGGTTGCACAGGGAACGGAAAGTCTGTATGTATACTTTAATGTGGCAGTATGTTTGTGTTGTCTCCATGCCTGTCTGGACCCTTTCCTTTTCCTTATAATGTCCAAGTCTTCAGGCTCAAAGCTTTACTTTATGACTTCCAAGAACAAGACTTTGAGCATAACCATCTAAGACAGGCCTAAGTGTTACTATTCATACTTCTAATTCTAATATTAGTACCTAATGGTGAATAAAATGGTGTCCTTGTTTATTACCCCCTAACTTTGTGGGAACAGTTTGGAGAAGGCCCTCATGTGTTCCAAGCATAACTATGCCGCAGTGTACAAAGCAAGGTCCATAAAGGCATGGTGGGATAAATTGGTGTGGAAGAACATGACTGGCCTACTCAGAGCCCTTACTTCATCCACATCCAACACCTTTGGAATGAACTAGAATGGCGATGGAGAACCAGCCCCCCTTGTCTAACATCAGTGTCTGACTTCTGGAATTCCCACATCTTGCAGAAATACTTCCCAGAAGAGTGGAAGCTGTTACAGCCATAAATAGGGGACCAACTCCATATTAATGCCTATAGATTTAGAATGGTATGTCATAAAAGCTCCTGTAGATGTAATGAGTTTGTGGCCCAGCTTTACAGTATTATACTGTCATTTCACAGTATACCTACTGTAATTTATGTAAGTAAGATGTAAATTTTGCATTGTAAAAAAATATAAATTACTGTGATATACAGTATATAAGCTATAGTGTCTGCTGTTTGGTTGCTATTTTGCTGTCATTTTAGTGTAACCACTGTAGTCTGCATAAACAGTTTGATTGTGAAATGTATCAGTGTATCATCCCATGTTGCCTAAATGAAATGTCCTATCTTTATATCTCCACATCATATTACTTGCACTGTTTGTTTAGAGGAACACAGCAGTATTCAACATTTTACAGGCAACCCTGAAGATGTGTACACAATAAACACCACAGTAAACTGCATTCAACAGCACATAGCTATACAGCATTTCCTGTAATTTTACAGCAGTGTGTCACAACAATGTCTACATGTGTATGAAAGATGAAGTGAAACAATTTTTTTTCTTAACAGTGTTCTTTTTTGTATTCTGTATAATGTGAAGGTTTTTGTTGGTTTTTTTGGGGGAGGGGCAGAAAAAAGGTATTTGGTAAATATGTGAAGCTGATTAATATGAGAAAATATTGTGTGGCACCCAAGTCTTTCTGTATTCTTGTAGAGCTAAATGCTGTCTGTTAATAAATGTGAATGGGTGTCTCATGTGGTCTGTTGCTAAATATACATCAGTCATGCACTCACCCATCCACCCACACCACCCCCACAACTACCCCCATTTCCGCATAAAATTTCAGGAATGCTGAGTAGAATTTCAAGAAATTACGCTTAAACTCCGCAGACAGATAATTGCCCATTAAGCTCCTCTTATATACACTCTCCCTGTTTTCTCACTGACTTGGCATTTCCTGCCAGGCCCATGACGGGACGCAGAGTGACACACGACACGTTCCTTGTGGGAAGTACAAGGGAGCGGCTGAAGGTAAGGAGGAGTAACAAGTCTTGTGAAAGTGGCAGGGTTTGTATGATGACAAATGTGGCCCTGAGCACAATTTGGGTGAAGATCTGGTAGGAAGGCAACAATTGTGTAGAAAGAGTAGAATAGACAAAAGTATTTATTCTTGTAAAAATGGAAAAGTGCTGGTAAAATGACATATATTACCTTGAACACAATTTGGACAAGGAGCCATTAGGATATCACTGTGTGGAATTTGGTTAAATTCTGAGAAATTCTACAAGAAGAGTAGCGATTCTTGTGAACTGGAGAAAATGGAGGATGAAAAATGTTTATGGGAATCATATACTTTTTGATTCAGCAGCCGTCCTGGTGATGTGCAACTGATGACAAATCCCTGTGGCACTCCGTGTGAATTTTGTGTCATACGAAAGTATCACCTTTAATACATGACACCAAGTGTTTCTTCAGATTGCTGTTGTTGTGCAATGGTGTGATATTTCCGCTTTAGCAATAAAATTTAAATTCATAAACCAAAAGACGGGCGCACCAGACAGACTGAACCCTGCTCAGGTCAGCATACTAAGTGGTTTTACAGTTATAGTCTGATTTGGCCTTGTATAATCCCGTACCATATGATGGCTAATGTTGGTATAATTGACAGTTATTCCCATAAGTGATATTAATAATAATAAGAAAAGTTTGGTGACATCTTGTCTACATTGTTCTCGCAGATTGTTTATGAAAAACTTGCTAGTTTATTTCACAGCTTGCACTTGTAGTTACATATACTTGGTTTAAATTAAGTGAGCCCTTATTCCCCACTACTGATGTCCAACAAGGCACAGTAGCACATCTTGGTTAATTTGGTATAAATGGTGCCATCTGCTGGTAAAATTAGATATACAACAAAGACCATCAGTTGTTCAAATGAAACTCTTTATTCAATATGTAGACACCAGAGGAATCCACCTTTACAATGCATTCACTAGAGCCTTTTTTATCAAAATAAATCATATCAAGGACAGGTTTTTGTTTTTACACACACCTCCACATTGTGTTTGACAGCAGAGGTTTTCAAATCTGAAAGTCACGATTGTTGCCAATTTAACTCCTGCTACAGTGATGATAATGGTTCATCTGAAATCATCCCGAAAGCAGATTCGACAGCCCCTGCTGTAGAACATCTTGTAGTGCATACAGTCGTCTCATCACTAGCATGCCCCTTCACAATGACCCAGAAGATCAGTTCAGCACAAGAAACACCTGTCCACAACAAGCCTGACAACACACGAGAATGATACATTCACCTTTAACCCAGGAATCACATCTGTTAACCTCCACAGGGGAACAGCGAAGACACCGAAATGGCAAAAAGCACACACAACAGAGGGACTTGAGTAACAAACATGCAGGATTTCAATCTGGAAACAATGATGTACAGTATAGTGAGTTTGTTGAGCACACGTGATGAAAGTAAGGGTAAGTTACGGTGCAAGGAAGTGGACAGACAAGACGTAAAGCAGCAAACACAGGAAAGCAGATTCATATCTTGAATAAGCTGCATTGCATTCATATCATTTTAAAAAGAAATTGTTGTGAACAACAGGTCCCGTACCACCCAAATTAAGAGTTATATGAGAAACATAACACACAATGATGGCATCACCATAGCTGATATGTTGACTGACTTTTTTAAGTGACAGTGAAGCTGCAGATTCCAAACACACACAATTTTATATTCACCCAAGTCACAAAAATAGTTTTTGAAAGATAATTTTAGATTTGTTTCTCCAAATATCGCTCACCAAGGTCAATGTCATTTTGTTAGTGGTGCTCACAGTGCTGTAAAGTGTAAATCTTTGCAAACATGTGTCATTTCTTTTCATGATCAATTCCACTACAAACTAGGGAAAAACCAGAACATCAATGATGGAGCAGCTCATCCAGCTCAGGATCGCTCACAGTTCCCGGGCGATTGCAATGTGTAAAGTACAGACAGGAAGAGATACGTTTTCTTGTCACTGCTTGGCTGTATCTCACAAATTGATGAGAATTAAAATACAATGAAAAGTCAAGGAGGCTTGCAAACAGTCATATCAAAGACAACAGCCTTAGTTCTTGACTTTTACTAATCTGGCTTAACACATTATTATGCCATAAATAAGATTAATGGTGGCTTTTCTGTATGACACTCATTTTATGAACATTACAATCCAGACCAGTACTATTAGGAGCGTCTCTGGTGAAAATGGAAAAGTGTACGTAACATGACAAATGTGAAGTCAGTGAAGACTTATTATATAGTCTTTTCTTTAAACTGAAAGTAAGAGGAATGCAATAATCTACTGAACAGTCCACTTAAGATGAAATTGGGCTGTACTACCTCGTGACGTAAAATGAGTTTGACACCCCTGCTCCAGGAGTGGTGATTCTTGTGAAAATGCCCATAAGATGAAAAATATGATCTTGACCTTGGCCTAGAACACAAAACTCATCAGATGAGCATTGTGTGCAAGTTTCACTAAAATCTGTCAAATACTCTAAGAGGAGCAGCAATTCTTATGAAAATGAAAAAGTGCCCATAAAATGATTTTTTTAAAAATTACCTCAGCCTTGGCTGCCTCTGTAGCTCAGCTGGGTGAGCTTGTGACCCACATACTAAAGGCTAGAGTCTTTGCTACAGGGACCTGGGTTTGAATCTGTCCCAGACCATTTCCTGTGTACTCTATGCTCTAGGCTAAAATCTTTAAAAGAATATGCCCTTTACCTTGTCCTTGAGCACAATTTGGATGACAAGCCATTAGGTGATCACTGTGTGCAAGTTTCACTAAACTCTGACCAATACTTTAGGAGTAGCAATTCTTGTGATGGAGAACTCACCAAGGCATTAGCTCATCTGTGCTTCAGTCGGATGAGCTAAAAACTGATCTATTATCCAAGGTAACCAACATTTCAAGATAAAGATTTCTGTGTGGGGTATTGCTACTTTGATCCAGACTGAAATATCACAATGGTCAAGGTGTCCAGAGGATGTAGCCTATGGAATTTGATAATCCCTTGAATTTTAGTTTGGTGCTCCCATGAGGTTGACATAGTGTAGTCTTAGTGATATATCTGAAAAAAAATTGTATGCCTTTATATATTTATACAACCTCATTAGTCATCATTTAGTGACACTTGCATCTCCCTCAGCTGCACTGTATCTCTGGAGATAACTAGAAGAGGTTTTAAATCAGAATGGCAGACATAAGCATGCTGATGTTGGAGTACAGCCGCACAGATCTGCTAACAAGGCCGAAGACTCTTTGAATTGTAAAATGTGTGAGCATCACAAACAAATCTGATCCGCCTCCTTTGTTCTGAGGTCAACAATCTCAGCATGTTAAATCAAACCTAGAAAATAGGGCTGGGTTATTTTTCTTGGAATTTGGGTGAGTTGACCCTTTACACATGGCTTTTAGCTTCAGTTCATGACATGAATCAAATCCTTAAAATTGTTCAGTTCCTTGGTTTAGCAAAAAAACAGATAACATACACATGCACACACACACACACACACACACACACACACACTGTAGAACCAACAGATAAGAAACCAAAAAAAGCAGGATAGAGCAGCAAAGCTTCCAGCAAGGTTTGGAAGGAGAGGTGGGCTTGACGGTAAGAGAGGCACGACATTTGAGAAAAGGCCTTTGAGCTTCACAGGGAGCAGCAGAGAGGCAGGAAGAGATAAACAGGGAACAGTAAAGACTATGAGGAAACCAAGACAATAAGACAGGCAGGAAAGGGAAAAACAAAGATACCAACAGAAGTTTCCCATGGTATAAATTCTTCTTGGCAGATCAGATTACAACAGAGAGCAAAGCCCTTCATGATGAGCTCAGTGCCACAAGATGAGTACAGACATGAGAGGGAGAGAGGAAGCATTCAGACAAAAGGATTCCAAACCCCAAAAGTCTATTACTGTAAAAAGCAGAAAATGTAAACTTCTTTTCACTTTAGAAATGTAGCTGCTGAAGTTGCCAGTTTGGACTAAACTACTGTGTGAATCATTATAGATTTTTTATGGCCTGTCATTCTTGCAAATTGCAGCAAAAGGCTTAAGTATCATCAACCTTTAATGGAGTGAAATATTTAGAAATAGAGTTCAGGTAATGTAAATCACTGACCTAAAAAGAGAAAAGCAAACAGCTCCATCAATAACACAGAAATTAATAAATAATAGAACACTTTATTGAACTAAATATACTTAAAACATTTCTTAGTGAGCAAGGCAGGGCTGCCAACTTTCAACTCTAAATAACACCGCTTCACCATTGCAGTAGGAAGGGGGTATTATGAACCCAAATCTGCTACATATCTTCTTGATATGTTTGTTAAGGATAGTTATGATGACTACTGAAAATTCTAACCAATGACAATTGCAATTTATGATCCTATAAACTGTGTTTTCAGTGCTACTAGGCACAGTTACTGCAACCACTAGATAACCCATGTCCTATGTGTAGCTATAGTTAAGCATCCATACATGCAATATAGTCCTTGTTACAAAAAAACAACTGTGAAATGGAAAGGTCTCTCTAGCGGGAAGTATTCGGAAAGCGCAAACCCCCGCTAAGGCCAGGTTTGCTCTACCCCAAAATGCTAAAAAGTCAATTAAAAAATCACTGGATCCAACTGTGTTCCAGATCACCTCTAGCTGTCACATTAAGACCAGTGGCCCAAGTTCTTAACTGGTCCAAACCTTGTTTAACACACTATTACGCCATAAGTAAACCTAATGTATTCATGTACGACAGAAGGGTGCAAGCAAACACTTCTTTTATGAACCTTACAACCAAGACCAATTCTTTCAGGAGTAGTGATCCTTGTGAAAATAGAAAAGTGCCCGTAAAATGAAGACTGTGCCCTTGACCTTGAGTACAGTTTGAGGAAGACCCATTATGGAATGACTGTGTGCAAGTTTTGCTAAAATCCAATTAATACTCTAAAAAGAAGAGGGATTCTTGTGACTAGTGGATGGGCAGATGCGTAGCCACGGCTAAAGCTCATCGCTACTTGGGTTGGATGAGCTAAAAATGTCCTGATAGCTGTGATGGAGTTCAGGACCCAACCTAAGGAGGCTTCATCAAATAATTAAACTGTAGAATATAAACTGTGACTGTGTATGACATTAGGTGTAGAGATGTAGTCATTTGCTGACAGATCATGATCAATCCTGTTATCATGTTGTTTTTGTACGTATTCTAAATAATGCAGCAACCACAGTTGTGTCATGTTTGTGGTAGGAGCCAAAGATGATTATACATAATATTAAGTAATTTCTTATATTCTTTTTTTTTATTCTATCCTATCTAGTGACGAGGATGGATGTGCATAGGAGATAAAGGCAGGTGATGCTACGTAGAGGGTGTGACAGTCTTTGACCTCACATCCTTAGGTCCAGGCCTCTTCAGGCTCTTGAGATTTAGACAATCCTTAGTTAACCTTTGCAGTCCTTATTTTCAGTTTAGTTTGAATTCCTGAACACTGTATGTACTTATTCTTTAAAATAAATACTGCTTTATCTCAACAACAAGGCTGCTCTGTAGACCTTGGGTTATTTTGGATATGAAGAGTCAGGCATTTGCTCAGTTATCACAGTTGGTTATCAGAATAACATTGAATAACCACCACATTATTAAATGTTGCCACTCTGTGGTCTATGACATCCACACATGTGTAAAAACTCCTACAGACGAGTGGAAGGAATACACCGAACACTAAAGTTTAATTGTGCATTTAGCATTCCAAGTGGATGAGACAAAAGTCATCGTGCATGAAAGATGCTGTTATTTCAGACTCTGTGTGTCCATTCGTTGACTAAAGGCAAGCAAACCAGTTCTAAAATGTGGGGGAGAACCCTGATGCTCAACAAGCTGGTTCACCCAACAATTTTTTATGAAAGAGGGGTTTTGAGAATTCCCTTTATTTGGTGTGAGATTTGCTTGGGCAGCATGAGAACACGAGGCAGAGCCTCAAAGCAAGTGTTTCATGCCAAAAAGCCTGAGAGTTGGCAACCCTGAACTGCTGCTGGTAGCTTCAAACACACACATGAACAGAAATATCAACCTGTTCCTTTAATCTGCATATGACTGGAATTTGGAAGGGGAAGGTTGCTAGAAACCCAAGCCTTTTGCAGTTTTGGCACATGCATTTGTAGGCTGCATGTGTGAAACAGCCCATGGTAGTCAGTGAGCTGTTGATATAAAGCATTTAATCACCACTGATAAATGTAGCTCGTTTCTTAAAAGCAGGCCTTTTCACCAAATTCCTGCAAGGATGCCAAAGCTGTGGTAACCAGCCACTGGCAACTTGCACATTTGCAACATTAGATCTTCCAGATGAACCTCCTCTGTACACCTATAGCTCTGTAAAACTGCATTTCACTGTTGTGGTTCACCAGGTATTTCACTCAGAAATAACAGAATAACAATACTTGTCATGTGTATGTGTTTGTGGATGTATTTGGCATCATGTATTTAAATAAAAAGTTCATGAAATGATGATAGCAAAGCTTGTTTCACTAACATTTTAACAAGTAATATTCTATAAATGAGACATTATTTAGTAAACTGAGAAAATACCTGGTAAACAACAAACTGTTCTGTGCTGAGGTTTACATGAGGACATTGGCACGTGTGTCTGGCAGTCGGAGCCCCACTAGCCCCCCGCCAACTAACACAGAGGATGCCAGCAGGATGGGAATGGCCTTGGTGATGCCAACCAGAGAGCCAAAAATCAGGTTGCCCAGCACCGCTGCCAGCTTACACATGGCATTACAGAAGCCAAACCCTGTGCCCCTGCAGAAAAAGAGGAGAGGAGGGTCAGAAATGCATAGTAAGTGTCTCACATCTATTTCTGGATGACCTTAAGCCCCTGTCACACCTTGATGATTTAACAAGCGTATGCTGACATATGAAAAAATGTGCAAATACGCTGGCGTACGCTGGTTAAGTTATTAGTAAGTTTTGTATAAGTTAAGAGCACGCTGAAGTACACCGGTATACCTATGTACTAATGGGTTAAAGTACATGGAGATAATGTCTAGAGTACCCAAAACGTATGAATAACATGTTTTTAATCAATGTGTAACATATCAAACTTACCTCCAACGGATATTGACGTTTGTAGTTTAAGGGAAGTGGTATAAATGGGCTTCAAGTTGTGAATATGCAATATGCTAGCATTTGTTGGTATTACATTCTATATATGTTAGCAATACGTCCATATAATGTCATTGTTCTGTGTATGCCAGTGTTTTAGAGGCATTTGGATGCGTCAGCATACGCTTGTTAATTCATCATGGTGTGGCAGGGCCCTAAAACATTATGTTTTCTTAAAATTACTGGTCTAAATATCCAAGAAAGTTGAAATTTTTTATTTATGTTCTGTCTTTGCCATGTCCCAGAGTAACAGAAGAATTATTGCCACCTCTTTACACAGCTGGAAAAAAAGATGCTGGTTTTTACAGAAGCCTTGTTATGTTCCTGCGATCAGTCAAACTCAATTACTGAATAAACCTAAGGTGACAAATTGATTCGAATAGGTTTCAGAATCTTTTTTAATCACGTGTGCTATAAAAACCATTCTATATCTTTTTAAAATGTTGTTTAGAAGGAATTCTTTATCTGTTTTGATGATTTTCTTTTTAATTATAGCTGTGGCATAACAGCTGAGCTGAGGCATAACCCCTGAAATACACTGGCTGTGCAAATTCTGCTCCATTCAGGTCCAAATCACACTGTAAGCGTTTCGTCTGTTCGGGGTGTTTTATTTTGAGAATTCACCGGCTTCTCTGTGCCGTTCCTGTGTCTGAGTTTTTAAACTCCTCATGTGCTCTGTGTTGCTTGACAGCTTCTGTAAACCAGACCTTCATCCTGTATTCAACATTAGTATCACTCTTTCCTAAACTCCAGTAGAGGTGATGCTCTGAGTTCTGTCTGCAGTGAGTGCGGCTTACCTCCTGTCTGTTGGGTACAGCTCAGTGGTGACCACATCCAGGGAGTTCCAGGCAGAGATACTGAGGCCGTTGTAGAGACAGAGCATAAAGATCATCATTGACTCGCTGGTGCCGAACCAGAGGAAGAAGCAGCTGATGCCTGATAGCACCATGGAGCCTCCTGCAGAGCACAGCATGACTTTTACATCTCAGGCTCAAAATAACCTCATTTACGTCACTAGAGGTCACTGCAGGCACAAAGGCCAACTTGACAAGACATCGAGACATTTAGCAAGGTGAAAAGCTGCAGTTCATATCCCACCAAAAGTCAGTCATACCTAACATGCTTAGGCGGCCTATTTTGTCCATGAGGAGAGCAGAGACAATGTTTCCAGGAAGCACGGCCAACGTTCCCAGGAAGTTAACAAAATAGACCCAGTAGGCACTGTAATCATCGTCGAATGTCATCTGACAGCCTGTCTTGTTGTGGTGGAAGGAGCTGTTGATCACCCTTGAGTTTGTAAGCTTGGCATCATCGATATCTGTAAATGTGAGGGACAGAAGAAAAGTTTTCACACTTCTGTCACCCTGTACTACCCGTTGCTATTGACTCCAGTGATGACAATACTTTATCCATTGTGGTCTGACTATCAACACTTACAGGTATATCAAAACACTGCAGAAGGAATTCTTTAAAATAGATTTCTTTAGTACAGCAAGACAAAAATGACACATCAACCTCAAGCAGGGACGTGTGCAGAGGTTGTGGTGGCACTGGACATAAAGTATTTTGGAGATTTAATGGATTAGCACTACTTTATTTAAGTATTTATGTAATAATGATACCTTGTGCTTCTACTTTACTTTTTAAAAATATAATACTTAGAATCAACGTCCCCTCTAAGCTGCGCGCTTGCACGATCGCGCACTCCTCCAGCGTCCTCCGCGCACAGCAAGTCTATGCACCGCACATGCACGTGGGAAGTCTGTGCAGCCCGCATGCAAGCGCGCAGCTAAGAGGGAACATTGCTTATAATACTTCTACTTTTTACTCCATAGAATATATATTTAGAGCTACTTTGCTACAAGTACTTCCTTGCTGTATTTAAGGGGAATTTTCAGGTATGTTTGCTTTACTTCAGTGTCTATTTTCAAATTTTTACTTTTACTCCCTACTCTTAACATTAATATCTCTTTTTTCTAATCCTCACATTTTCAAAACAGGCTCGTTACTTTAGGTTTAATGGATTTGAGGGGAGTAGTGCAGTGGTTTACACTTGTGTCTCACAAGTAAAAAAGTCCCTGGTTCATTTCCAGGTGGGGACACAAGCCCCTCTCACCATGGAAGATTTTGTCAGGAAGGGCATCCGGCATAAAACCTCTGCCAAATTAGCAATGCAGATTGATCCACTGTGGCAACCCCTTAGGGAGAATACAAGAAAGCAGCCGAAGGTAGATTTTATTGATTATTTCGCAATATATCTATTTGAACCCAACTCATAAAAAGATAATCCTATTGGTGGATCGATCATCAGGGCATAATCGATGCAAAAGCTGTACAGATGAAAAGGCAATCAATAAATAAATAAATAAATAATAAAATGTATGCATTAATGATAGTCATTTTTACGTTTAAGTGTGTAAGCAAAGTAATTTATCTACAATGCAGTTAACAGCAAATAGAGCTTTTTTTTTTTTAAATCTGAATTTTGTTCACAGTGGTTGTCCAACTATAAAAAATTAATTAGAATAACCAATAGAAGTATAAATAAATGTCTTATTCCCTTCTATTAATATCATTTTTGTTATATTAATATGAAATGAGGTTTAGTTAGCTTTACATAAAAATAGCTGGCAGAAATGTCCTTCAAAGAGCTACTTTTTAACTTTCTGTTTTGAGAACATTTCAAAGCCTGAATTTTTTCACTTTTTCTAGAGTAAAGAAGCCAAATCAATACTTCAACTTTTACGAGATTTTTTTAACACAAGTTTCTGTACTTTTACCTAAGTAAGAAATGTGTGTACTTTTTCCACCTCTGTTGGTTACTTAGTTACTAGGATTTGAAAGCGACATTACCATAGGGGAAGCATATACATAGAAAATAAAATAGACCCTAAACGTCGAGGTACACCACAGTTAATGCAAGCTTTAGACAGTGAATAGATAATTATGTTGACTGAGTATGTTTGTTTTAAAAGGCTCTGAAAGACTTTGTCTATTAGGGCTTCTGTTTTTCCTGCAGCAGCTAAAGCTCTAACAGCAGCACAAATGTGAAAAAGAGGACTGATTATTATACATACCTGACACTGCACCCAAGTGAAAACTAGCTCCCCTCAGTCGCCATGGGCCCAATATCCCCAAAAAGTCCCAATTTTTTCATGAATTCTGACATGACCAAACCCCGCTTGGTGTAATGTAAGGGTAGATACCATGGTCTGTTAGTTTTTACTGTTTTTGTTTTTATGCAAATTGGATGATTAAGAAACAACGTATGCAGCAGTGAGGCTGATTCCTTAATATCCCTGATTTTTTTTTTTTTCTCAATTTCTGCCACGGCAACAGGAAATGGAGCCACAACATGGTGTCACTATGAAAGTATTGATTCCACAGTTCAGTTTTTGTTTCA
>VUQH01011929.1:0-11813 GCA_015106775.1 Etroplus canarensis
CAAACAACCGCTGGCGAAGCGGATGGCACAACACAGAAGAGCCACCTTGTCAGGCCAGGACTCCGCAGTCTATTTACACCTACAGGCCAGTGGACACTCTTTCAATGATGAAGATGTACACATCCTGGACAGGGAGGAACGCTGGTTTGAGCGGGGAGTCAAGGAGGCCATATACGTGAAAAGAGAAAGACCGTCTCTGAATCGAGGAGGGGGCCTAAGGGTACATCTTTCGCCGTCTTACAACGCTGTGATTGCAGCCATTCCCCAACTCTTTGTGGATGGTGCTCATGGCCTTTGATTTTTGTGGGCCTTGATCAACGGACCTTGATGTACTGTTTATAAGGTTGGGGAGACCTGCAGTCAGTTGAGACTGAAGAAGTCACTTGGATGAGTGATGAAACGTTTCTCCTATGGAAACTTTACGTCCAGATGAACAGAATCAACTTTGGAAGTTTTACCTACCTGGATGATTGAGCATGCATCAAGATATTGGGCCAAACCAATTAATGTTTAAATTCAGGTGTTTCATATAGTTCTATTTTCACAGGTGTATAAAATTAAGCACCTAGCCATTAAGAACACAAACACACATGAAGGATAGGTGGGTCCTCCCTTCTCAATACTCCATGTTCAACTGTAAGTGGTATTATTGCAAAGTACAAATGTTTAGGATCCACAACAACTCAGCCATATGTCACTAAGCACAGCGTCGAGCATCAGAAGGAGTGGTGTGAAGCATGGGGACTCTGGAGCTATGGGAATGCATTCTGTGGAGTGATAGATGCCTCTTCCCTATCTGGCAGTCTGGTGGATGAGTCTGGGCTTGGAGAATTCCAGAAGACTGTTACCTGCCTGACTGCACTTTACCAACTGTAAAGTTTGGTGGAGCAGGAATAATGCTATGGGGATATTTTTATGAGGTTGGCCAGGGCCCCTTCGTTTCAATGAAGGGACAGTCCTATGCTTCCAACTGTGTAGGGTGTCTCCACTCTGTAGTGGTTTACACATTTGCATTACACGTAAAAGAGTCCTGGTTTTTGCCCAGGTTGAGATAGAAAGCCCTTCCACAATGAAAGGGTTGTGTCAGAAAGGGCATCTGGTGTAAAATCTCTTGCTGATTAGTTATCAAAGGATTATCAGTTAATGAAAATAGACATTTGAAACTGAGATTTAACTCTTTAAAATTGTTGCTAGAACTGGTGGTCCAGCAGCAGAAGCTACAGGAGGAATCCAGAGGGTCAAGGTTTTGTGGACCTGAAACAGAGAAACATACCTTCCTGGACTGTATTTCAGTCCCACATCAGAAGATACAGGATCTCCATAACAACGGTAAGAGTCGTCTTCCTCCACTTGCTCCTGGAGAACTGACTTAATCAGAGTGAAGCCTTGTGCATGATTTCAGTGGACAATACCATAATGACAAAGTTCTGTGCAGCAAGAATTCACCTTCTTACACTCTCAAGGTCTTACATTAAAGTGCAGACGGAGTCATATTGTTGGGATTTGCGACAATTCTACATAGTGAACAATTTATGATCCTTAATCAGATTTAACATTTTATAGTTCTTTTTTGTGCTGGTCCAAGCTGATTCATTGTGGTGTTTTGTTAAATGTGCAGGCTTCAAAAAGCTCACACTGGTCAGCACGTGGTACGGCTCTCTGCGGCCTGTGTTCAATCCTGAGGAGAACATCACCATGGAGCCCACTGTCACTGATGGCAGTCAGAGGTAAAATTCAACACATGTACAGCTGGAAATGGTGCAGTGTGGTGTGCAAATGAGTTGTACGGTTAAGGACACTTGACTTTGAAATTATTTTCATGCTTAAAAATTCTTTTGTCTCAAGAATAATAATTAGACTTTTCTTCGTACATATTTGTTGCGGTCTAGAGGCTATGTTACAGGACTACACTACATTACAGGTGTAACCAAAGAAATGAGTTACACAGCTTAAAGTAAACTAGTGCTTTAGTAGTGTCCAGAAAACAGTGTGAGCTTCATAGATAATTGGCAAACTTTTTGGGGAAATCCTGCCCTTATTAGGAGGGACGGAACCCATCCCACTCATTTCCAGAAATCCGGCCAGTTTTATTAAACCCCCCCAAACATGACTGTCCAGAGCTGGGACCAGGAAGCAGAGTTGCAGTTTTACATGCCTCTTTGCAGTTTCTCTTTTGCTGTCACTCATAGAGGCTGTGTCTGCTCCCAGACCACCATAAATAAATCCACTGAAAATGGGTACAAAACAAGTTCACTTAAAAAATCCACAAAGAAAAATAATATAACCATTTCAGCAGCACCAAAGAGCAGAACAATTAAATGTAGACCTCAGTGCAGCATTCAACACAGTCGATCACAACATCTTACTACAGAGGCTAGAATCCTAGCCCGGGAAGTGTTCAGGAATGATAAAGACAGTGAAAGGAAGCTTTCAGGAATATGCGGAGAGGTGGCCGAATGGATGCTGATTTACTAAATTCGCATTCCGCGTCTTGTCTGCGCCCTAGTGGACGCTAGGTTTAATGCTCACATTAAACAAATACGTAGGACTCCATTTTTCACCTCCGCATTATCATCAGAATTAGAAACATCCTGGCTCTAAGTGATGCCGAAAAACTAGTTCATGCGTTTATTGCTTCTTGGCTTGATTATTGTAATTCATTGCTATGTGGCTGTTCTGAAAGCTCCCTAAAAAGCCTTCAGTTGATAGATGTTGCAGTAGGAGTACTGACAGGGACTAGAAGAATAGATCATATTTTCTCTGTACTGGCTTCTTTTCATTGGCTCCCTCTTAAATCCAGAGTTGAATTTAAAATCTCTCCACTCACTTTCAAAGTCCTGAACAGTCAGGCCCCATCCTATCTTAAAGACCTCATTGTACCATATTTTCCCATTAGAGCACTTCTCTCTCAGAGTGCAGACCTACTTGTGGTTCCTAAAGTTTTTAAAAGTAGAATGGGAGGCAGAGCCTTCAGCTATCAGGCCCCTCTCCTGTGGAACTAGCTCCCAGTTTGTCTTCAGGAGACAGACACCCTCTCTACATTTAAGATCAGGCTTCAAACTTTCCTTTTTGATAAAGCTTATAGTTATGGCTTAGTTATGCTGCAGTAGGTTTAGGCTGCTGGGGGGCCTCTTCTGATGTGCTGGGCATTTCTTCTCCACCCACCTCTTTTCATTAAATGTTGTCTTCTCTCTCCCACAGTCTGTGTCTCTCTTTGCTCTCCTTTCTCTTTTCTCTCTCCCCTCACCCCAGGCAGATGGCTGCCCCTCCCTGAGCCTGGTTCTGCTTGCTCATAGGGGATGTTCTGAGTGTTGGGGTTTTCTCTCTAATACTGTAGGGGCTTTTACCTTACACTGTGAAGCACCTTGAGGTGGCTTTTGTTGTGAATTGGCGCTTTATAAATTAAATTGAATTGGTTTCCATTATTGTAAGATTGAAGTTACCCTGTAGGGGCAAAAGTATTGGGCCATCTTAATGATTTAATTCAGATGTTTCTTTCAAATCCATTGCCACTACTGTCTAAATTAAGCAGCTACCAATGCGGTCTGCCTTTGCAAACATTTGTGAAAGAATGGGTTGTTAAAGAGCTCACTGCGTTTCAGCAAGGTACTGTAATAAGGATATCGGTGTTGCAGCAACTAATTTTTTCTTCATTTGTCTTTCTTTTTTAACTTCTCCCTGTGACTCATTGACAGTTTCATATAGTACATATTGCATATTGTATACAGTGTTTAACTTTACAGTTACTTATGTTACATATTTTAATTAATACGGTTTATTTATTTATTTTAATCATAACTTTCTTTGCCTTTCAAATGTATATTTATTTATATCTAACTGAGCATCTGTAACACAATACAATTTCCTGCCTGGGATTAATAAAGTATTCTAATTCTGATTCCTGCTTACATTTTCCATGATCACCTGTAAGTGGTATTATTGCAAAGTGGAAGCAGTTAGGAACCACAGCAACTCAGCCACAAAGTGACAGATCACATGAGTTTACAGAGAGGGAGTCCCCAAGTGCTGAGATCCACTGCGGTTCCAAAACCTCCAAAGTGCAAAAACTATGTGCCAGGAGCTTCATGGCATGGGTTTCTGTGGCTGAGCATCCCCATACTACTCTTACATCACCAAGCGCAATGCTGGTCATCAGATGGAGTGGTGCAAAGCGTGCCACCGCTGTACTCTGGAGCGCTGTACTTTGTGGAGTGACAAATCACTTCTGCTTTACTGATAGTCTGATGGATGAGTCTGGTTTCGGTGAATGCCAGGAGACCATTACCTGCCTAAATGCACGGTGCCAACTGTAAAGTTTGGTGGAGAAGGTGTAATGCTGTGGGCTTGTTTTTTCTGGGGTTGTACTGGGCCCCTTAGTTCCAGTGAAGAGAACGCTTAATGCTTCAGCTTACCGAGACATTTTGGAAAATTTTGCTTCTAACTTTGTGGAAACAGTTTGGGGAAGGCCTTTTTCTGGACCAGTAAGACTGTCCCACAATTCACAAAGCAAGCTCCATAAGGACATGGTTGGGTGAGTTTAGTGTGAAAGAACTTGACTGGCCTGCATACAGCCCTGACCTTAACCCCACTGAACACCTTTGGGATGAACTAGAACAGATTGTGAGCCAGACCCTCTTATCCAACATCAGTGTCTGACCTCACATATGCTTTTCTGGATGATTGGACAAAAATTCCCACAGACACTTCCTAAAAGAGTGGAAGCTCTTAGAGCTACAAAGGGGGACCAACTCCATATTAATGCCTCTGGATTTAGAATGAGATGTCATAAAGACTCCTGTAGGTGTAATGGAGGCCCAATATCTTTATTTCCTGGACATCTGTCATAAAATCTCTGCCAAATTACCAATCCGGATTAATCTGCCATGGCAACCCCCTCTTGGAGAATACAAGGGAGCAGCTGAAGAATGTATGTACAAATAATAACAGCCCTGTCACTACAGCACAGGCTTAATTTCCTTATCACAATCAGCTAGTACCTAAGAGGATGATTATACGAATTTTGAGAAAGGATATGTTGATGTTATTGTAGGCAGTTTTATATGTGAGCATTATTTTTGTCTAGCCTGCTGATCCCACCTTTATCTGTATTTTAACAGAAACTTTGACCAATTAAAATTAGGTTTTTAAATTGTATACTGTAATTCTCAGACAGTGTGTTTTACTTTTTGGTTGTTCAAGGTGAGGTTCTAAAGAAAGTATATGTAATGTTTGCCTGATTGAATAAAACATAAGGATTACCCCATCCTTATCCCAATAAATTAAAATCTTACTTAGCTTTAGCAGTGGCAGTCACTGTTATCTGGGGTGCTTGTAATAGATATTAATTAAAGAAAGTAAGGTATAGCAATTAAAGAGTTTTGATATTTCTTGATAGTAATTAAGGAAGTTATCAAATATGAATTATGATCTTGGGATTCCAAATATGGGCTTTGGTCGTACCACAAAGGAACTAGTAGTATGATAGTGTCCATATAACTCAAAATGAAGTCTTTCTAACTCAGAATATGTCACCCATTTGAAAGTGAGGTCTTGCACATAACTTATTCACTAGAAGTTTGACAATTAACAATCCACGCAGGTTTCTTATTGTAAACTTTCCTCCTCTTAACACTTGGTAGAACAACTACTGTGATTTGCAGACCCTTTTCTTAAATGATGGGCTACACCATTATGAAAACGGAGGTCTATTGAAATGCACACGTTCCATTTTATTTCAATTGTAGATCTCCTTTTGATAATGAACCACTTCAAACATATCTAATAGAATTTTTCTCAAGGTTCCTCAAGGCTAAGAATGACTGTACTGTCTAAATATGCTGTATAATTTTCAGCTAACAGCTTTTTGGAATGTAATGCATCACACAGATGTTCTCCATGAAATAGCTATTGTACTGAACCTGTGTGGGTAATAAGTGTCAACCTGCAAAGTGAGTTAGTTATGGGCAAGGCTTAAGAACTGGGAACACAAATCCAATACAAAGAAGTGTGATTTGTTTGTCCAGTGCAGTATTTATATCTGGCATGGGTTTGAAGGTTTTTCTGTTTGTTTTTTGCGTTTCTTAAGCCTTTCCTTTTATTGGACGGACGGAGCTGTGCCTTTTTCATTGTACCTTTACCTAGAACATCCTTCTCTGTTGATGCTGAGTGTGGTGTTTAGTGGGTACTGTTTTAGAAAGCTTCCTGTTGAGGGTTATGAGCCCTCTGTTTCTTAAAGCAGAGATTCTGATGTCATCAAGCTTTTCTTCTTATCCTGGTTAGGATAACCACCGGCACCGTGGTGCAGTGGTAAGTACTGTTGTCTCATATCAAGAAAGTTTTTTATTTGAATCTCCTGGATGACTGGGGCCTTTGTGTGTGGAATTTGTGTGTTTTCCCTGTGCCTTTGTGGGTTCTCCCACAGTTCAAAGATATACACTACCGTTTAAAAGTTTGGGATCACTTGCAAATTTCATTGTTTTCCAAAGAAATTTGTGAGACACAGAACAAATGAAAATATGCAAGAACAGTGTTTAATACCATCAGTCAAGCATGGTGGAGGCAGCATGATGGTCTGGGTGCTTCGGAGGTGGAAAATAGGAGATTTGTACAGAGTGGAAGGGACTTTGAGAAAGGAAAGATCTCACAAGATTTTGCAACACCCATACCCTGTGGACAGCACTTGATTGCAGCCAGTTTCCTCCTACAACAGGATAATGACCCAAAACACACCTCCAACTTGTGTCAGCAATATTTAAAGAATAAGTAGTCAGGCAGAATTCTGGCTGTAGTAGAGTGGCCAGCACAGTCTCTGGATCTGCACCCTATTGAGCTTTTGTGGGAGCAGCTTGACCGTATGTTAAGGAGGAAGCCTCCATTGAGCCGATCCATCTTGTGGGAGATGCTCCAGAAAGCATCTCATCAGAATACCTTGAAAAATTGAGAGCTAGAATGTCTAAGGTCTGCCAGGCTGTTTTTTTCTAATGAAGACAAAGTTTAAAGAACACATTCATCATTTCCATTAAAATCATTATTTCTAACTCTGACAGTGTCGGCATGTCCTGTACATTTGCTCTATTTCCTATTCAGACTCATTTCATGTGTTTCCATAGAAAACAAGAGAATTTCCAAGTGATCCCAAACTTTTTGAGTGGTAGTACTTATGTTAGATTAATTAGTTATGTCAAACTGGCCTTGGATGTGGGGTAGATAAAGTGTTTAACATACACAGAATAAGACATTGTATGACACTATATGGTTAAAATGTAATTTGTGTGTGTGAAACAGTTGACTAGAAAACTGCTTTATACTGTATACAGTGGTGGGAAGTAACAAATCAGAAATACTTAATTGCTGTAGAATTTTCAGGTATTTGTACTTTACTTGAGTATTTCTTTTCCTGACAAATTTATACTTTTAAATCCTATATTTTAAGATAGATACAGTGCATCTGGAAAGTATTCATAGTGCTTCACTTTTTCCAAAATGGATTAAATTATTTCTTCCCCTCAAAATTCAACACACAACAAACCATAATGACAATGTGAAAAAAAGTTTTTTGAAATGTTTGCAAATGTATTAAAAATGAAAACTCAAGAAATCACATGTACTTAAGTATTCACAGCCTTTGCCATGAAGTTCAAAATTGAGCTCGGGTGCTTCCTGTTCCCACTGATCATCATTGAGATGTTTCTACAGCTTACTGGAGTCCACCTGTGGTAAATTCAGTTGTTTGGACATGATTTGGAAAGGCACACGCCTGTCTATATATGGTCCCACAGTTCACAGTGCATGTCCGTGCACAAACCAAGCACGAAGTCAAAGGAATTGTCTGTAGACCTCTGAGACAGGATTGTCTCGAGGCTCAAATCTGGGGAAGGGTACAGAAACATTTCTGCTGCTTTGAAGGTCTCAATGAGCACAGCGGCCTCCATCATCTGTAAATGGAAGAAGTCTGGAACCACCTGGACTCTTCCTAGACCTGTCCGGCTGTCTAAACTGAGCAATCAGGGGAAAAGGGCCTTGGTCAGAGAGGTGACCAAGGACCTGATGGTAACTCTGTCAGAGCTCCAGCGTTCCTCTGTTGAGAGACCTTCCAGAAGGACAATCATCTCTGCAGCAATCTGCCAATCAGGCCTGCACGCCAGAGTGGCCAGACGGAACCACTCCTTAGTAAAATGCACATGGCAGTCTGTCTGGAGTTTGCCAAAAGGCACTTGAAGGACTCTCAGACCAGTAGAAACAAAATTCTCTGAAGTGATGAGACAAAAATTAAACTCTTTGGCATCATGTTTCGAGGAACCCAGGCACCGCTCATCACCTGCCCAATACCATCCCTACAGTGAAGCATGGTGGTGGCAGCATCATGCTGTGGGGATGTTTCTCAGTGACAGGAACTGGGAGACTAGTCAGGATAGAGGGAAAGATGAATGCAGCAATGTACAGAGACAGCCTCGACGAAAACCTGCTCCAGAGTTCTCTTGACCTCAGACTGGGGCGACGGTTCATCCTTCAGCAGGACAACGACCCTAAGTGTACAGTCATGATAACAAAGGAGTGGATTCAGGCCAACTCTGTGAATGTCCCTGAGCGGCCCAGCCAGAGCCCAGACTTGAATCTGATCAAACATCTCTGGATAGATCTAAAAATACAGTAGCTGTGCACCGACACTGCCCATCCAACCTGATGGAGCTTGAGAGGTTCTGCAAAGAGGATTAGGTGAAACTGCCCAAAGGTAGGTGTGCCAAACTTGTGGCAACATATTCAAGAAGACTTGAGACTGTAATTCCTGCCAAAGGTTCATCAACAAAGGCTGTGAATACTTAAGTGCAGTGATTTCTTCACATTGTAATTATGGTTTGCTGTGTGTTAAATTTTTAGGAAAGAATGAATTTAATCTGTTTTGGAATAAGGCTGTAATACAACAAAATGTGGAAAAAGTGAAGTGCTGTGAATACTTTCCGGTCTTAATTTGTACACCTTACATTTTCAAAAAAAGATCATTGCTCTAGGTTTGAGGGGCGCTATCAAATATTTTTCACCATCTTGCTGACACCAAAATGAACCAAATAGAGGAAAGAATAACACATTAAAAACAATCCCATTGGCAATTTCAGCATTGGTGTGTATTGCACAGCAGATGTAAAAGATATAGAAATTAAAGAGGTTAAAAATAATAATAATAATACACAGCCCCATTTATAAAAAGGCTGGGAAAATGTCTAAAGTATGAATAAAAGCACAATGCAAAGATTGCAAATCTCATGAAAAAATATTTTATTCACAAAGAACATAGAACAAACATCAAATGTTAAAAATGAGACATTTTACTAATAATAAAAATACTAACTTATCTTACATTTGATGGCAGAAACACATCTCTCAAAAGTTGGGACAAGGGCAATAAAAAGCTGGAAAAGTTAGTAGTTGTGCAACTAATAAGGTGAATTGGCAACAGGTCAGTAATGTGAGGGTATTAAAAAACACCTTAGAGAGGCGGAGTCTGTCCGAGGCAAAACTGGGCAGAGGTTCAGCAATCGCTGAGAAATAGCATCTACAAATTGTGGAGCAATTTCAGAATAATATTCCACAATGTAAAACTGTAAAGGCTGAATAATCCATCCTCCACAGTACATACATACAGAAGATTCAGAGAATCTGGAGACATTTCTCCGCACGAGGGACCAAACCAATACTGGATGCTGCTGCTGGTCCTCAGGCAGCACTGCATTACATTCAGACATGATTCTGTCATGGAAAGCGTTGCATGGGTTAAGGAACACGTCCTCAAATCACTGTTTGTGAACACAGCTGGCCGTACCATCCACAAATGCAGGTTAAAGTTCTGTCACGCAAAGAAAAAGCCCCAACTTTCTGGAGACGTGTTGCTGCCGTCACATTCAAGATGAGCTCATGTTTTTCATGAAATAGTAAATTCTCTTACTTTCAACATTTGATGCTGGCTATGTACTTTTGTGAATACAATAATGGTTTATGAGATTTGCAAAGCATTTCTTTTTTATTTACATTTTATGCAGCATCCCAGCCTTTTTGGAATTTGAAATAAAGTTGATATGTCCTTGTATTAATAACTTATATTGTACTAATATGACACAAGGTTAGCTTTGTTCAAAAATAGCTGGTAGAAATGTCCTTCAAAAGCAATGTTTTACTTTTATATTTTTAGTACATTTCAGGGCCTGTACTTCTTCAATAGTACTTGAGTAAAGTTTAATCAGTAATACCAGAATCTTTTTAACATGAGGATCTTGAGTAAAGGGTGTGTGTACTTTGGTCACCTCAGGCCATATAAATACAAATACATTACACATCTTAACACAAAAAGCCGTTTTCATCCATGTTAAAATAGTTTGAAATGATTTGTTTTTGTCCTTTTAATACAATAAACTTGTTAAGAAAAATACACTAGAAAAAAGAGGGGATGGGTGCTGAAAAGGAGCCTATGCTGATGTGCTATATAAACATATTATTTATCATATTAATGTGATAAATTTAATGTTCAATGTTTTATATTAATTAAAATGTTAAAAAAAATATTTTCTTTTAAAAATGAAGACATTTCTAGACACTGTTATTGTGCATGCCCAGTTATCTCACTCAAACATGAGATTCATGTTATAAGCATAGAGGTTGGTACGTTAGAGCATACAACATTTCATGTCATAACAACATAGTGTGTATGGCTATAACAAGAAAAGTTTTGTTCTCTTAAAAAATCACAAGTAACAACAAAAACTTTATTTTAGTATGACAGTAATAGCAAAGAATCATACCTCCAAAGAATTATCTACATGCTGATTTACTATTATATCTTTTTCTGACAAAAAAACAAAACATATTCTAATTCATGGGTGTGAAATAAACAAGAAAAGAAAGTTCCCACAGAACAGTCCCTTGCAGCCCAATTAATAGCTCTGTCAAAGTGCAGAACATGTACATAAAATAATTAATATAACAACAATAAATAATGTAAGATATAATTGATCATTTACTGATGCCAGCATTACTACAGAGGAGTGAAAGTATAATACTGAACTGTTACTGAATTTTAGATCCTAAATTCTAAATTGTTCGGGTGGCTGTGGCTCAGGAGTTGCGGGTTGCCTTCTAAGCAGAAGGTTGGTGATTTCAGAGTGGCAGACACCAACAGACTGAACAAACTTATCTGCAAGGCCAGTAACATCATGGATGGGGAGGTGGACTCTCTGACAGTGGTGTCAGAAAGGAAAATACTGTCCAAGTTAAGGACAATATTGGACAATCCTTCACACTTTCTCCCTGACGTGCTGGACAGACACAGGAACACGTTCAGGAGCGGACTCATTCCACAGTGATGCTCCACAGAATGCGACAGGAAGTCATTCCTATCTGTAGACATCACACTTGTGGCCTTAGGAGATCAACACCCTATATCAGGTGTGCACAGTTATTAGGCAGCTGCTTTTCCTCAGGCAAAATGGGCCAGAAAAGAGATCTAACAGACTCTGAAAGTCAAAAACTATCAAACATCTTTCATAGGGATGCAGCACTCTTCAAATTGCCAAGATATTAGGACGTGACCACAGAACCATCAAACGTTTTGTTGCAAATACCCAAAAGGGTCGCAAGAAGCCTGTTGAGAGAATAAGATGCAAATGAACTGCCAAAGATTTGAGAAGAATCAAACGTGACACTACCAGGAAGCCATTATCCTCCAGTGCTGTCATATTCCAGAACTGCAACCTACCTGGAGTCTCCAGAAGTACAAGGTGTTCAGTGCTCAGAGACATGGCCAAGGTAAGAGAGGCTGAAACCCG
>VUQH01011931.1:13073-25033 GCA_015106775.1 Etroplus canarensis
TCAAGGGCACCTTGGCAATGCTCGGGGGGGTAAGCCGGCATCGCTATGGCCTCTGGTCCATCTACACAAATGTCCTGGACGAGGTCTTGAGCTGGCTGGTCTTGGATGGCCACTGGGTCCAGGTCCGGGTGGGTCTTGAGCCGGCGGCCCTCAGCAACCTCCTGTCAGTCACTGACTGCAACATTTTAAATATGATGATTGTCTGACTTCACCTACCTGTCCTTTGAGGCCCTAAACTGTCTCACCCCATGTTAAAAAGACTTCCTTCCACACAGTTCCAATATTGATGTAAACCCACTTTAAGAAAAGCTAAGACCTGCCATACTTCATAATTTCCACCTTGTTTTCCTCACACACATACTTGATTACCACTGGTGTGTTTTCTTTTGTAGGCCCTGTGGATTCTCTCATGAAAAGCATTACAGATCAGTTAGGAGTGAATGTCTCTCTTTGTCGGTCAGACAAAAGTAGACAGAAGTGCAGAAACGGCTGATTTATAATAACCAATCATCTTTCTTTGTCCTCCCAGTGGTATCTTGTGCTGACCCTGGAAAGGTGGAGCACAGCAGGCGGGTGCTGTCAGGATCCCATTTCACCGTGGGTTCAACCATCCAGTATATCTGCGACAAGGGCTTCACTCTGTCTGGAAACAGCCTGCTTACCTGCTTCAGCCGTGGGTCGTCAGGCCCCAGGTGGAGCCAGAAGCTGCCAAGATGCCTGCGTACGTACCAAAATTTTCAAGGACTATTGACAATTATTGTAACTCATTGAAACTGGTGGTTTGACTTCATGCAATGAAGTTTCTGGTGTGCGGAGGTCTGAAAGCATTCACAACTTCGTTCTGAACTTCATTCACAACTTCTGTCTTATGGGTCTCTATGTGTAACCACTGTTCTTGTGCTACTTTTAATGAGTGAAATGTACATCCAGAGGCTTTGAAATGATTTCTGAAAATCACTTTAGTGAGTTCTACTTGTTTCTAACCCTCATACATGTATGTGGCACACCTTTTACTTTTACCATGACTTTTCTTTAACTGCCACCCTTTGGATAAACTAAAATTATGAGCAAAATCATCAGTATATTTGGCCTTCCTTTCATTCCTTTCAGCCCTTTCAAACTGGGGTACACTTAACATTGTACCCTCAAGGGGCCACTAGAGGAGCTTTTGGATTTTATTATGGCTTCAGTGCTAATATGACACAATTTCTCCCTTGAAGAGCTACTAACATTAAAGAAGTTAATTAACCCACTTTAGAAACAGAGATTGTGGTGTTGATGGCCTAAATCTGTTAGAGAAACTCTTTCATCGACTACAGCATACACATTGATCAGGCACAACATTAAAACCACCTCCCTAAGATTGACTACATTCCACTTATGCAGCCAAAATATCTGACAGCTCTTAGCTTTCATTTACCCCTTTTTTTAATCGAGTATGTTCTTATCAATCTACCATCTATATCCTAGTTTTGTTATGTGAATTTACTCTTTGTCTCTTCATCAATTATTTCTTCTTTGATAATGTAGGTTATTTGTCACGTGACTTTGTGTTTTAGTTCCTCTCTTCGTTGTTTGTTCCACCCTAGTTAGTGCCTAACATGTATTTAACCTTTGACTCAAGATGTTCTCTTTTGTCGCGAGAAAGATGATATAAATAATGCTAAGGACCTGCAGATTTTTCCTGAAAAGTTAAGTTAACCAAAGGCAGAAGGGCCAACACCTGATCACCAGGGCTAAACATGTTTCTCATCTTTTCCTGAGAAACTACTAGCTTTTCCCTCGCCATCTGACCAGCTTTACAGAGCCAGTGTTTGAACCCATTGACATAATCCAGCAAGTTGACAGGAGATCAGAAAGATTCTGGTCCTCCTGTAACACTGGCAATGGACCTCGAACATGATGACCAAGCCCACATCATTTGGGCTGAAGCCAGGGCTGGACTGAAGTTCTTCCCTGGTAGCTAACAATAACCAAAGTAACCTTTCCTCCCAGTCACAGTCCAATTCTGTGCAGCAAGACCTCAATAGGGATTTTAAAGTCTGGTGAAACTTTTCTAGTGCACCTTGACTTTGTGGATGATAAGCACTTGAGATGGCGTGTTTAACATGTAGTTGCTTCAGAATTTCTTCAAATATGTGTGATGTGAAATTGGTGCCTTGGTCTGGACTACCTGAAGGTACCGGGTGGACTGACACATTACTGTAAGTAATAGAAACACCCAGATTTTGCCTTACGCAGAGAACTGATGCAATCAAGCAAACTGCCCAAAAGAAGCTGAAGCTGCAGGAATAGGACACAAGGGAGCCTCTTGATATTCTGGTTGGGTTTACCTGTTAACTGGCATGTATGACAAGTTTTAATATAGACAGAGATATCCTTTTTCAGACAGGACAATCAAAATACCACAGCATATGTTTGTATGCCTTCTGCACACCTAGATGGCCAGCAACAACAACATGAGCAGTGTGCAATACCTGATCTCTGAGTTTAACTGGCATCACAATCTGAAATATTGCCTCTCCAGTAAAGCTTTCCCCCTGCGGCAACCATTTCCTGACCAACAACCCTTCTTGTAGGAAATATCCACGAGCTGCTCTGTTTATCTCACTGCTAGGACAGACCTGCCTAAGTAATTCCTCTAAAGAAGGATCTTCTTGCTACTTTACCAAATCACTACAAGCGACTGATATAGGGAAGTCAGGCAAAAGTAAACTAATCTTCCCTGCCTTAGCTGAAGCTTTCTTCAGCCTGCCTAGTTTTAACACTTTGAGCCCTAGTCACTGCACAGACGGGAAATACCTCTCTTAACTTCTGGGCCATTTAAAAACTGTCCCTCGCTACTGGTTTGGATGAAACTACTGGCAGAGAAAGCACCGAGAGAAGACAGAAAGGACAGCAAAGAGAGACACAGACTCTGGAAGACAGAAGACAACATTTAACGACGTGCAGCAGTAACAAATAAATGCATGGGGAGTGAAAAGAAGTGGGTGGAGAAGAAATGTACAGCACATCATAAGAAGCCTCCCAGCAGCCTAAACCTATTGCAGCATAACTAAGCCCTAACTATATATAACCTATAAGTTTTATCAAAAAGGAAAGTTTTAAGCCTAATCTTAAATGTAGAGAAGGTATCTGTCTCCTGAATACAAACTGGGAGCTGATCCTGCATGCAGTGACACAAAACCCTCAGTTATATAAGGTGTATATCTTGAAGGACATTCTCTGGGTGGAGATTGACTCAGAAAGACAACTTCACTTTTTTACATTTAGGTTTGTATAGTTTATACAGTTTGATTTTCTTAACTTTTCATATTCATATATACTTATTTATTTATATGTGCCTAATGGAGCATCTGTAACCCAAGCCATTTTCCCTCAGGGATTAATAAAGGATTTTAATACCACTATAACAGTTGTTTTGTATGAAATTTAACAGCAGCTATAGCCTCCTCTCTACTGCAGTGATGTACAGGACCAGCAAGTGTCTGGTAAATGGTGTCTACTTATATAGCGCTTTTATCTACCTTATTTCTAAGGCCCAAAGCGCTTTACAGTCACACTCACTCACCCATTCATACACCGATGGTGGCAGAGCTGCCATGCAAGGCGCTAACCAAGCCATCGGGAGCAATGTGGGGTTAAGCGTCTTGCCCAAGGACACATCGACACATGAGCCAGCAGAGCGGGAATCGAACCTGCAATCAACCAATCGGAGGTCGACCGCTCTACCTCTGCACCACAGCCACTACAAGCTTATGACCCCAGCTCACAGAGTTTGATTTTTGTTCTGCTTTTAATGCTGGACATTTATGTGTCCAATGTCCCTTTCCAAAACAGAAATTACAGTCATCACCTTTGCCTTCTCCCAGTTTAGCTTATGGGTTAAGGTATATTCATTTGCTAACACAGAAGTGTCAGATACATTTTTACCTGCTGTTCATTAAGATATGTAGAAGCTCATTCAGGCAGAACCTCTTTGAACCATTTTAGCAGAACAAACTCCTTTAAGTCCTTAAGTGTCTTTATTTCAGAAGCTGCAATCCACCGATTAAACTTGTTGGTTAACATATGAACAAGTTCAACAGGAATCTGAGCTTCTTAATTTTGTGAATTGCTGAGGGTAAGCCTCAGGCACCAGTTCATATGCTTTAAGCACTGCAGGCTTAACCTTAGAATAGTCCCCACTATCAGTATACCTAAAGTTGAAAACGCTTCTTGAGCTTCCGCTGTAAAAACACACTGAAAAAGCAGGGTCAAACAATATCCACATCTCTCTTGTTAAATTTGGGCTGCAACTTCAAGTTATGAACTATACTAAAACTGTCAGAAGGAACCTCAAGGGAACCTATAGAAAGCCTACCTTCTTTCACTAGGTCAAGTGTGTAACATTAATTCTGCATTCCAACTTCCCACAACCTTGTTGTTACTCTTATTTTTTTCCGAATCAGTCTACTGCTGCTTGAGCTAAGCCCACTCTTTATGGGGCTCGTTCGCTTTCTTGTTTGTACTGCAAGCGAAGTTTTTTTCTGCTCAAAAGTCAATTCCTCAAAATTTGACAAAACAGTAGAACTCACCCTTTCCTGCACCAGCAAATCCACCAGTTTTCCCTTAATGGCTACATCCTTTTTTTTTTCTCTTTCTCCATTAACTGGGCTTTTATAACAGCAAGAATAACTTCTTCATGCCCCTGCTTAGGAACACTTACCTCAAAATGTTCTGAAATCTTCAACAACTAGCAACTAGCAACAGCAACCAGCAACTGTTCACTTGGACAATCCATAAAACTTTCTCCTGTCAACTGTTGATAGAGCAAAGAGACCAGGCCCCTTGTGCTGACACCAAACTACTTAACACATGGCCAACCAACAGGCTCCACAGCCTACCTCCTGGCTAACTACCTACCAGCTACCTGCTAGCTCTCTCAACCTTTGTCTTCATGCATTTTGTGATGGCTGTTTGACATACAAAGCTCATTGACCCAGTTAAACCTAGCAGTGCTGTTACCCACCTAAACAGGTAGGGAAGTGTGCCCAAAACACAAGATCTTTATCATGTTCGGCACAAAAATAACTAAAACAATAAACCAACACGCTCACAGATGGACTGTTTTATTGATGGTTACCTTGGAAAGGTAACCCAAAACACGTAACTGACCAACACTGGGCTAAACAATTTTTAACCAACTACCAACACTGTCACAACAACTTCTTGTCTACCTAACAAACCATTCCACAAACCACAGTCACTTGCCCACACATGCCCAGTAAACCACAGTCCAACCAGAAGCCTCTCCCACATCAACGACTAACAGTTAAAGAGGTCCCTCCCAACTTTCCTGCAAGAAGATTTTCAGAGCCAGAAGAAAGGCCTTAAGAAACTGGCCAGGTCAAGTGCCAATCAGCCCCTGATGATAACCAGCCAGCCAAGGCCTTTCCCAGCTACACCTACAAGTCACATGATCTGCAAAGAACCGCCAAGAGGGTCATCACATGACACCATTTTTATAATTTTACCTCTGTACACCATCATAGTGGATTTTAGATCAAACATTAAGATGTGATTGAAGCCCAGATTTTTTGCTTGAATTTAAATGGTTTGATAAAAGTATTGTTTTAATGGATACAGTCATTTGTATACACCGGAATGAATTGTTAATTGTGAATTGAGCTTTACAGTACAAATGGGCAATGAACCAAAGAAAACTGCAAAAGAACCCAAGAGTTTGTCAAGGCAAAGAAATGGTATATTTTAATGGCCAAGGCAGTCACTGGATCTCTACCCAATAGAGCAGCTTTTTAGTTAACAACTGAAGGCAGAGAGACCCACATAAAAGGAGCAACAAGTAGGGGCCTGGTAGAGCATTTCAAAACTCAGCATTTGGTGATGTCCATGGGTTCTGGACTTCAGCCAGGCATTGAGTGGAAAGAAATTTCATCCAAGTATTAAAACATTCCTTACATTTAAAATTATGTTAGTTTATGCAGATTATGTCTGTAACTCCTAAACAGGTTATGCTATGCATTATTGTTTCTTTTAAAATCCACTGTTGTTGTGTACAGAGGCAAAACTACAAAAAAGTGTGATTACCCAAATAGTTATGGATCTAACTAAGTAGTGTCCCTGGTAGCGTAGTGGTTTGTGCATTTACCTTTGAAGCAAAAGGTCCCTGGTTTGAGTCCAGGTGGGGACACAAGCCCCCCTCACCATGGAGGGTTGTATCAGGAAGGGTATCTGGCATAAAACCTCTGCCAAATTACCAATGCAGCTTAATCTGCTGTGGTGACTCCTTGGTGGAGAATACAAGGGAGCAGCCGAAAGTTACACTTATGGATCTAAGTATAACTGGGTATCATCTGCATAGCAACAGAAAGTTCTATTTTACAGTGTCGCCTAAGGAAAGCATTTAAAGGACTGTACGAATCCATTTAGATGCTGTGGTGCTCCTGGTGCTTCAGCACTACTAACAAACACATGGTCGGCAAATGATATGAAGCACAAGTTTGATTAGTTTGTCATTTGTTCTCTGCAGTGTAACACTGCTTGGCAGATCACTCAAGGTTTTGTCCATCTACCACAGAGAAATGCCCCTACATCCAACTGGAGACAAAAATGAACATTCCCCAAATACTAACATGTAATCGAGTACACATATCTTTGAGTGTGTAAACATTTTTTTTTGTATAAATGTTAATGTTTTATGATTATATTAGATTTTAATTAGTTTTTTCTTTCTTCTGGCTGATGCAGAAGTTTTAAGTCATTTTCTGATTTTAATTTAATGATTAATATCACAAACTTCAGCTGCCTGGACTCTGCCACTCCTTTCATTCTGAAAAAGCTGGAGAGCTAAAAGTGCAACAGTCTGATTAAAACATAATTTCCTCTTCAAACAGCCTTGAGGGCATTAACCTCATTTGCATGAACGTCTCATACTCTGCTTCACCTACTTTCTAGGTGGAGACATACTGTACTGTCAGTGACTAATAATTAATTTAACTGGACAACAGAAATTACTTTGGACGAGACAAGCTAGGTCATTGTTATGCATGAGATGTAGATCATGAGCAAAAAATGAAAACTGTATTACTACAAAATATTCTTCAGCTTTACAACAGAAGGATGGCAGTTTAATATGTGCTGTGTAGTAAATGCTTAACTATCTCTTTAAGATCTTGGACTTTGTTTCATTCCTAATGCAAATTTTTCTATTATTCCACTAGTACACATGGCAATATATAATTTGGCCTCACTGGTGTTCCAATTTAGGCCCAGATCCTGCCTGGTATATTAAAAGTTAAAGCTTTGTGATGAGTAAAGTTCCTGCAAGTCGAAGATTTGAGTTAAAAGCCGTGACTGAATTGTTAAGTTTGGGACAGAATTCTAGATATTTTCTTGTGTATCCAGTGCTTTGAACCTTGTTGTAAACCTGCTATATTTACATTCATGAAGGGTCTCTTTATTACAGATTCCTTCATTTGCGCTAACATCTAGTTGGACCTCATTAAGAATTCCAGTGAACAATAACTAAATGCAAGTTCAACATTAGAAACCAAGGCAGATCTTTTACATGCCTAATTTGTCATGGAATAATAAGGTAACTGGCCTGACCAAGAAACTGCATGTCTGTCAATTGTCCCATTACTTATGAGCCTCTAAAAATCAAGGACTATGTATAAAAATGGCTGTAGGTCCTAAAAGGTAATACTCTCAAGAAACAGCAAAGCAATGCAGATCAGTGACAGGCAGCTGAATGAGTATCAGTATATTTTAGATAAAGCAGTTTTCTGTATTAGGAACTGTTGGGGATTGTGTGGTCCTGTAGGGTGAGACGGCCATTCTCTGGATAATTCTCACAGTTCAAACTGCAGGACATATCCAGTAAGCCAATACATTGCACATCTGTGTATGCATCTCATATTGGTATACAAGATGGTGAAAAATGTGTAAAGTCCATTTTCTGTGGTTTTCTGGACTCAGTACCGAAAGTCGTTGGTGGTTTCTGGTAGAGAGTGCAGAAACAATCCTTTGTAAAGATAGTCTAAAAGCTCTAGGTAGTATCGTTGGCTTTGAGAGTGGGAGTGGGTCAGGCAGAACACTTAACTGGTCCCGGCATGGCACATGGAGATCTCGGTGGAGCAGCAGAAAGGAGATGCTAGTTATCCAGAAAGTTACAATAAGTAATTCAAAGCTTGGAGACTTGGCCTGGCTTACAACACTAATTAGTAGCTAACATTCTGGCAGAGAATAAAGAGACTGCAGGGCTTAAATACTGCTGGAGATGACAATGGTAAGCAGGTGTGCAGTCCCAGCTCTGCCCAGGAACACCTGAAGACTGAAACTCATCATTAGACTGCTCGACCCACATCCATGAAAGACAGAGAGAGACAGAGAAAAAGAGAGAAAAGAGACAAGCAGGAACCTGGAGGGCAGGGAACCGTAGCAACTACACTGGATCCATCAAATTGTTGATGATTTGGAGTGATCCTGGATCTTTAGCTTCTTGGAAGCAATTGTTGTCATATTCTATGGATTTTGTGATCTGATTTTGTTATTTTTTTGTACTCACTTTGCTTATGTTCTAGTTTTTGTAAAGTTAAGATATGTTTCATGTTATTTATTTCATATTGTATTTGAGTTCTAGTTTGCTATTTCAGAGTTTATTGGAGTTATTTCCTTGGGTTTGCTTTTGTCTTCCTGATATCTCACAGCATCTGGTCTGGATTTTAGACTTTGTTTTTTGTGAAGGACTTCATCAGCCAATAAATATGACTCCCTTTTTTGGGTCTGCTGTTCCTCCACACAGCAAAATTTGACAGTTGTTGAATTATTTCCTTTATATTCTTAAAGTTAAATGCATTTGTGAGCAGGTCAATTCTATGCAAACAAGATTACAAGATAGAATGCGATGTTGTGGCTTCTGTGTTCTTGTGGGAGGAACTAGTTTTGATTGGGTTTGATATTAAAATGAGCATTTTCAGTATTGAGAGCATTGCATGATGTTCCATGATGAAGGAAAAGCCAACCACCCAGATGAAAAATCATCACAGTAGAAAAGCTTTTTTGTTGTTTACAGGTATCTAGGTTACAGGGACACCATCCCACAGCTAAATCCCTTCTTTGATGCGACAGTCATCAATTGTAAAAATAGGGTGCGCAGTCTGCAGTGCTGTGTCCATGAAATTACGATCACATATCACATGTGGGATTCATCTTTATTTAAGAGGCCTTAAAATTATGGGAGACCACCCAGGGGGTATAAGACTCATTAATAGAAGTCAAATCCCCAACTACAAGACCTGAGGTAAGATGAGAGATGCAGTGTAATCCTTCATGGAACATGCAGAGATATCCTGCAGTCCCCCTTCTTTGATGTTAGTGTGGGGTATCCCAGAGGCAGCCATCATGCCAGTGCATTCCGCAGGCCTAGTTTGTCCAAAACTCCACTGCCATCTCTGCTAGACATCTTCATAGCTCCACAGATATGTCATCTGGACCAACCACCTTTCCATTCTTCATCCTCTTCATAGCTGCCCTCACTTCCTCCTTACTAGTTCTCTGCACTTCCTGGTTCACTGCCTTTCCTCCTTCTCTCTTTTATTTTCCTCTTTCATCAGCTCCACAAAGTACTCTTTCCATCTTCTCGACACACTCGCTTCACATTTTCATCTCTGCCTTTAATCACCTGAACCTGCTGTACATCCTTTGCAGCACGGTCTCTCTGCCAAGCCAATCAATACAAGTCCTTCTCTCCTTCCTTAGTTTCCAGCTTCTCATACAGATCACTAGAAGACTTTTCCATTGCCTTTGCCACTTCTCTCTCTTTCTTGTGCATCTAGACTCCCAGTACTCCTGTCTGCTTTCTTCATCTCCCTGACTACCCAACATTTTATTTGCCAACTTCTTCTTTTAAACACATTACTGTACTTTGTCATTCCTCCACCAAGTTTCCTGTGAAAAGGACTCATACAGTGAGTGAATGCACATTGTGAGAGTGACTTCACTGTGGCTATGTCCAGCTTATATATACAATCTGCTAGTAAGTCACAGCCACCATGCTAAACATAATGGCACATGACTTACTCACCAGTAGTGGCTGATGATAAGGCCTACAAATTTCCTCTTTTTTTAACCTGTTCAGCCTTCCTGCATTCTTCCTACCATCTTCTTGTTTAACTCAAAACTTGACATTTAGTTTAAAATGAGCTAAGCTGTGTGGTCCAGACCACCCTTTAACAATGTTGGACTAGGGAATTGTCTCAGCATTGTAAACATACAGTCTGTTGTTCAGAGACTACGGTGTCACAGCAGTGGAAAGTGGGTCGTTCAGAGTACTTTTACAGCAATTCAACTAATTATGAGAATCTTCAGATTTAATAGGCCTGTTTTGTTTACAACTGGAACACTGATGGTTCACCAGACCAGCATCTCCAATAGATGTTCAATTGGACCTTGTAACTTTGAATTACTTAGCAGAAGATTCAGAATCGGAATACTTTATTAATCTCAGGGAGGAAATTGCATTTACTTGATTTTTATCCAACCATTACATCAGATCTTGTGTCACTCACGTATATATGTGTATGTGTGTGTGTGTGTGTGTGTATATATATATATATATATATATATATATATATAAAAGATAGAAATATAAATCTTTATTAAAATGTGTTTCTGTTTTTCTACACATTTCGTCTAGACTGATTTTTCAGGTGTATATAATGGAGTGGTTATCTGAGCCATTGTTCATCTTCTGAGGGCTGTTAAAGCATTCAGGGCTTTTCATGATTTTGACATTCCTTAGTTACTAGTACATATCTTCACTTTGACAGTGATGTTTTCAGAGAAATAGAATCATAGTCATACTCTGAAAATGATAAATAACCAACCTCATCTAAGTGCAGTCTGGACAGAATCGTTCTCGCTGTGCCTCACTTATAGAACATGGCATTCTGTTTTATTATTTAGGTTTATTATGAAATATTTATTAACAGCATGGCCTCTCATGGAATTATTTTTCCACAACTTTGCCTCCAGCTGAGACCTTTGAGCCCTGCAATCATCCAGGAACCCCCACCTATGGGATCCCCAGCTCCAACAAGCTCCACTTCCAGGCAGGAGAGACCCTGCATTATTCCTGTCAAACTGGCCATCAACTACTGGGTGAGCCTGTTCTACACTGTGTCCCCGGACACCCATCCCAGTGGAGTGGGCTGCCACCTGTCTGCAAAGGTAAGAAACTGCAACCTGATCTGGTTTCTACATTGTCAAGTCATTTTCAATGTAACCACTTAACAAAATTGATTATATCTGGCAGTTGTGGCCAAGCCCACATTGAGAGTCACAATATAAAATAAAAGTATCAGTGATGAAAATAAAAAGGTTAAGTAACAGTTTATAATAATTTCACACTATTAAGCATTAGTAAGAGATTAGTACATATCTAATTCGTCATTTGTAATTTTACAAAATGAAATCCAAAATTTAGAAGACTGGTATACAAAAATTAATGAAAACTTAATGTTAGATATAATGATCTGTAATCTGAATATCTAATCTTCTTCTTTTGGCTGCTCCCATTATGGAGTCACCACAGCAGATCATCTGCCTCCATCTCACCCTATCCCTTGCATCCTCTTCCCTCACACCAACCCTCTGCATGTCCTCCTTCACTACATCCATAAACCTTCTCTGTGGTCTTCCTCTCCTCCTCCTGCCTGGCAGCTCCATCTTAAACATCCTTTGTCCAATATATCCACTATCCCTCCTCTGAACATGTCCAAACTATCTCAGCCTTGTCTCTCTGACTTTGTCTCCAAACTTCTCAACATGGGCTGTCCCTCTGATGTCCTCATTTCTAATCCTGTCCATCCTGGTCACTCCCAGGGAACATCTCAGCATCTTCAGCTCTGCCACCTCCAGCTCCACAGAGGGAGGAGGAGGTGAGGAGCAGCAGGTGA
>VUQH01011940.1:3587-20787 GCA_015106775.1 Etroplus canarensis
ATGACCGCCTTTTTTTTTTTTTTTTTTCTTTACCAGAAACTTTTTCTGTGGCCATGACTTATCTCTCTGACTCAGCTCTCTGGAGAAAAATCACATGGTTCTGTACTCTAGCTGCAGCTTCATGTGCAGTTATTGACTCATACGTCATGTAGCTATTTTTATGTCAATAACTTAAACACACTGTTAGTGACTGCTAATCAGTATTAGACAGCTTCTACTATTGAAACTAATATGTTTTGCTTTTTAAATAACAGTTTTCAAGGGTCACAAAAAGGTTTAGGAAACACCAATTTTAAAAACAAATGACCTTAAAACTGTCTGTTCCTGTCATTGGTGCCTCAAAAGAATTTGAGACAAACAGATGCTGACATCTCTGACTTCAAATAACAATTCACTGAGATCTTAATGAGCATGTTGGCCTGATGGTAGAGTGCGTCTTCTTACCTTTTGTTTTTCTTCCAGAAATAGCAGGTCAGGGAAATGAGCAGCACTGCCACAAAGGCCCCGCCTCCGACGCCGACTTTGAGCCACAGAGCAATGGCCTCACAGGGGGCGGAGCTCCGAGGAGGCAGCAACACACCTTTGGTGCACAACTTGGGCTCATTCCACACATACAGAGTTTCCTGTTGAAGTGAGGGGATGTTAATTACTAATTAATCTGATTATGCTTTCTTGAATTTTAAAAAGGTCAAAAATAGTAGACATGCTTATATTAATCCAGCAAATCTCTCCAAAGAGAAATCGGCAACATGGTTGTGTTTTTAATAACTATACATACAGATGTTGATTCATGTTCCGTAAACTGACTTATCAATTAATGATTTCATCCCTTCTAGTTTTTTTTACTTTTACAAGCTTGGTCTTTAATGTTTTCCTTAATTAAAGAAATTTATTTCAGTTTGTTCGATTAATATTGTCAATATTGTCAAAATGAGGTCATACAGGTGCATCAGAAGCTGTCTCAGGTTCAGTGGATGCTCTGAATGAGCCAGCACATGAGGACACTGTACTAAACATAAATTTTAAATTATTATCAGTTCATCTAAGGCCTCCCACCACAACAGGTCAGTTTTGTGAAATTTATAATGATGCACTGCGGAATGGCCTCTGGAGGGCATTTTTCATAAAATGGATAAGAAGCAGTTATGATGCCTTTGTGACTCCTTGCAAACCGTTATGGAGTAGTTACAATGAACGTAAAAAACTTGACAAATTGTTTGTGAAACAGAAGGAACATGTTACAGATTCACACAACATGTTATGGAGTATTTAGGACTTTTGTGAGTCAAGGTGTCATACCTGCCTCACAACTGCTTTGTGAACATCTGTTACCCTTTGTTGAGTGAAAAAAATTGCCAAACCAGCAGATTAGGATTTGTATTTGTGAAGCAATTACAACAGTCTACAACACTGTTGCAACATGTTGGTAAATGGACTGGTGCTTATATAGTGCTTTTGACTACAAGCCTCATTCACCAATTCACACACACATTCATAGAACTGAGTTGAATTAAATAAGGTACAGGTGGTGTTTTTGTGTGTGTGTTACCTGGACGCCTCCCTTGCACGCTCCCTCTATCTGGTGGTAGTCATCCTCGGTGCAGCGGGGGCAGGCGCTGGCGCTCTCCCACAGGAAGTGAAATGTACAGCCATTACATGTTCCTGCTGGACAGGAGCTACACACACACACACAGATCAGTCCACAATAAGTTTTAATTTTCGTACAGGGTTTAGGACAGGGTTGTATTTTCTTATACTGAGTCATATATTTGAATATTTAAAAAACTGTAAAAATGCAGATTATTATTCATGTAATTCTGCAAAAGTGTGCAAACCAAACACGTCTAGAGCTGCTAAGAGCAGTCATTTTATTATTTTTTAAGAAATACTTGCATTTCTGTACTGTTGTTTGTTGTGCTTATAATAAACAGAAGTATAAAAAATTACATAAAATAATAGAAATATACATTTTAAACTCAAACTCATCCTGACTGATGTGCACCTACCTGGGTACAGAGAGCTCTCCTCGCTCAGACTTCCCTGGGTTACAGCGAACAGTGATGATTGAACTCCGGCCCTGATCACATGACGCCGTCACCTGTGTTGACCTGACGGACCATAAAGAAATATTTAGGATCTGAACACAAAAGAAATGTGCAAACACCGCGTTCATTTTTAATTTTTGTACCTGTAGAAGAAATTGATGTCGGGAACAGCTTTGGAGTTTTCTGGGAAAAGTTCTGGTTTGGCGTTCACACCATTGAGATCAGTGTCTACTGTTGCTCCTGAAAACAGGCCAGACGCATTTAAGCAGTTTTTGCCAGTCATTCCACTTAAATTATATGCAGCATAGAGTACAGCAGAGCACTCAAGAGCTAAGCCTCAGTAAATAGAAGTCAAAGGAGCTTAACAGCCAAAATAATGCAGTTATTTACATCTGCCTACAGAGGAAAAAGCTCACATTTTATATTAATTTTTGCAGTTACAGATGATAACTAGGCATTAGAAGCGTAGTTGAACCACAATAGAAACTTCCATGTGTGTATAAGAAGAAGATGAAGCTGGCTCAATGAGGCTGCTGCTGGCTTCATGCCTGAAATCAAAGTGGCTTGAGATGCTATGATATCCCTAATGCTCACAGAAACCTATTTTGCTACAATTGAAACCCTTAACAAAAAAAAAAGAAAAGAAACTAAATCTTCCTGGCACAGACCTTTCTAGCCTTTCTGGGAAGGCCTATGCCAGGGTGGGGTAGAGGAGAGTCATTCTGTTAGTTGAACCTCAGATTCAGGAGGAACAACGCAATTTTAATCCTGGTCATGGAACAGTGGACCAGCTCTTCATCCTCTTCAGGATATTTCCAGGGTATGTGGGAGCTTGCCCAACCAGTCTACATGTGTTTTGTGGATCTGGAGAAACTGCACCCTCAGGAGGTTCAGTTGGGGATTCTTCGAGAGTATGGGCATTCAGGCCCGTTGATGCAGGCTATTCAGCCCTTGTACAACTGTTGATGAGCTTGGTTCACGTTGCTGGCAATAAGTCAGACTTATTCCCGGTGGGCGTTGGACTCTGCCAAGGCTGCACTTTGTTACGATTCTGTTCATAATTTGTATGGCCAAGAGGTGGAGGGTGTCAGGTTTTTTTCTCAGTGTCTCATCTCTGCTTTTTGCAGACCATGTGGTTCTGCCACAAACTCCAAATGGCACCAAGGCAGTTTGCAGCTGCAGATGAGAAATAGCACCTCCAAGTCTGAAGCCATGGTTATCAGTTGGAAAAGGGTGGATTGCTTACTCAAGTTTGGGAATGAGTGTTTGCCCCAAGTGGAGGAGTTCAAGTATCTTAGGGTCTTGCTCATGATTGAGGGGAGAGTGGCACGTGATATTGAAGTGCTGTGCTGCTCTGTGTGGTAAAGAGGTAGCTGAGTGTGAAAGCAAAGCTTTCAATTTACTGGTCAGTCAATTTACTGGTCAATCTACATTCCAACCCTCACCTGGGTTGGGAATTAGTTGCTCCCCCAGGTGGAGGAGTTTAAGAATCTTGGGATCTTGTTCACAAGTAAGGGAAGAGTAGAGTGGGATATTGACAGATGGACTGGTGCAGCATCTGCAGTGATCTGAACACTGTACCAGTCTGTTGTGGTGAAGAAAGAGCTGAGGGTGAAAGTGAAGCTTCCAATTTACTGGTCGATCTACAGTCCTACCTTCACCTATGGTCATGAGCTCTGGGTAATGACAGAAAGAATGAAGTTGCGGATACAAGCTGCAGAAATTAGTTTCCTCCAAAGGGTGTTCAGGCTCAGCCTTAGAGATGGGGTGAGAAACCCTGTCATGTGGAGGTAGAGCTGCTACTCCTCCACATTGAACGGAGCCACTTGAGGTGGTTTGGGTATCTGACCAGGATGTCTCCCGGATGAGGTCTTTTGGGCATATCCCTCTGGGAGGGGGTCCTGGGGCAGAAATTACATCTCTTGGCTGGCTTGGGAATACCTTTATGTCCCCCTTAAAGAGCTGGAGGAGGTGGCCAGAAGGAGAGAGATCTGGGCGTCTCTGCTTAGAATGCTGCCCTGGATAAGCAGCAGAACATGAATGGAACTAAATATACTCTCTCAAACCCTTTATTGGAAAAATAATAAAAACTGCCAGAAGAAAAAACATTTAACCCATAAAAATGTACATTATCAGCTCCATAGAGCCCCATTCATTCTGAACTATCTCATGAGTGACCCTCATGAAAGAAGAACTAGAGAGAGAGGGAGTTATTGAGTATTTAAAAGTTCTTTGACCTTACCGATAAAAGTGTCTGCAAGGCTGATGGACTGTGAGGATATGGCCATCCTGAAGCCCCGCCCATCTGCGGGGATAATGGTTGACTGACAGATGAAACTGTCCACCGAGTTGACAAACTGAGCTGCGTCGCTCTGGTCATCTTTGCTGGACACGTCGGTGACATTGTCAGTGCAGGTAGCAGCTCTCTTCCCCTGTAGGCAGCACAAATTTCATCTGTCAGTTATTTTAGCGATTTAGAGACAAAAAGTCAAAGGCAAAAAAGGATAATATATTTTGTAAATTAAACATACTGTGTATTTATATGTTTTACAGATTGACCTCTGGATTGTTTTTGTGATGTGAGCAGAAATTTGGTATGAGTGAAATACCTCGTGGCCACACAGGCTAATGTTGAACAAGTGAAGATACTTTGTGCCTTTAGAGGTGAAACTTGGCCCGATGGTCAGTGAGGCCACATGGCTCAGGGGGCTGAGGTCAAATGTCAGCGTGCGGTTGTTCACAGAGTGGGTGAAGAAGCAGTCACTGTAGCAGCGGGAATGTTCCTGAAAGGAAAAGAAAGGAAAAACATGAAATGTGAAAATAACTAAATAAATGTCATCCATCCATCTATCCATTTTCTTCAGCCTATGCAATTCAGTTATTGATAACAAAAACTAATGCTGATTACAAAAAATACATATTATGCATTATTTAAATATTGATTCACAGCACATGACTTGAGCAAGGCTGTTGTAATATTCCTTCATCCCACTTCTGTTTAATGTAATAATCTGTTACCAGTCCTTTATAACCATTTCATTCCATCTTTTATGTAAGTTCACTATATCATGAGCTCTCAGTTTAAATATGACATTTTTATAAACTTTTTGTGGTCCCTAAAATCAAATTTGAATCTTTAAGTTCATGCGTTTATGGAGAAAAAATGCATATATCTTTTTCTTCTTCTTCTTTTTTTGGCTGCTCTCGTTATGGGTCACCACAGCAGATCATCTGTGTCCATCTCATCCTATCCCTTGCATCCTCTTCCCTCACACAAACGTAAAGTAAAACAAAAGTAAAGGTGCATATTGTCAGCGTGGTGGCATGAGGACATGTTTGCTTGTTTCTTTTTCATATTCTGATTCATATTCTGTTTTAGAAACTGCTTGTCACCTATGCAGTGAGTGGCAGTTCTCCAAGCAAAAATGCCTTGTTGATGCCAGAGGTCAGAGGAGAATGGCCAGACTGCTCTGAGCTGACAGAAAGGACAGTAACTCAAATACCCCCCTGTTACAATCAAGGTATACAGAAAAGCATCTCTGAGTGCACAATATGGAACCTCAAAGCAGATGGGCTACAGCAGCAGAAGACCACACCGGGTGCTGTTCCTAGTGTAGGGTCTTTACCTTACAGTGTAAAGTACCCTGAGGCAACTTGTGTAAAATTCATTTTAACTGAATTCACATGGGGTAAAAATAAATAAACAATAGAAGATTGGTAAAATTTAGCCAGGTTTGATGAATCTCTGGTTTTGCTGCAGTATTTGGATGGTAGGGTCAAAATTTGGCATAAACAGCATGAAAGCATGGACCCATCCTGCCTTGTATCAATGGTTCAGGCTAATGGTGTTGTAATGGTATGGGGGATATTTTCTTGGCACCCCTTGGGCCCCAGTACTAACGGAGCATCTTTTAGGTGCCACAGCCTACTTGAGAATTATGGCTGCTTCCAGTAGGCTAATGTGCCATGTCACAAAGCTCAAATTGTCTGAAACACTTTTCTTGAACATGACAGTGAGTTCACTGTCTCCACAGTCACCAGATCTCAATCCAACAGAGCACCTTTGGGATGTGGTAGAATGGGAGATTTGCATCACGGATGTGCAGCTGACAAATCTGCAGCAACTGCATGATGCCATCATGTCAATATAGACCAAAATTTCATTCCATTAAAAATTAAGGCAGTGCTGAAGACAAAAGGGGGTCAGACAGGGTAGTACCAAGGTGTAACTAATGAAGTGACCAGTGCATGCATATTATTTTTATCTTATAGAGCACTTATTGCTAAAATCAGATTTTGTTCCCTCAACAAGAGAATTTTTACTGTAATAGCTGAGAACTTCTTGTTTTATGTTTTATTGTAGAAAAATGTTCAAGTATTTTTTTAAAGTAATGCATTAGAAAAAGTATCAAAACTCAAGGATCATATTAGCACTAAAATCAAAAAGTGCTGTTCTAGAATGAAGAAAAATGACAGCAGGTCTCTCTACCTTGTTGCTGATACTTCCAGGTCCGCATGCAATACATGCATCCTGGCCGTAGGTGTGTCGTCCAGCCAGGTGTGTGTTTATTGGACACTCCTGGCATCGGTTGGTGTCTCTGTCAATGTAGAAACCAGCTGGACAGGGAACACAGGAGGAGCCGGCACGCTGGGAGTTCTGAGGAACCAGGGCGCAGGCCCGGCACGCTGATGCCACCCCGTCCACAACGTTCGTCACACTGATGGAGTAGATCTTAACTGTGTCGCCGACATAACGACGAACCTATAGACATACATTTAAGGGTACCTATATTGATTTTCTTTATTTTTCGTCATACATATGCACTGATGGATATTCATATTAAACATTTCCATTTTCTGTTGTCACTCACATCTAGAGCGTGGTTAGTCCTCTGGAAGGCCCACGTATACGTGACAGAGGCGTTTCTGGTCATGCTGTGCGAGTACGACTGTTTCCCCTTACTGCCCTCCCAGGACTCCACCACTGTGGTGCTCTTCCTATTCACATCCTGCAGGGGGCGTGCCAGTAAAAGACAAAAAAAAGGGTTGATTACTGAACAATAATATTAAGAACATTATTATAAACTGGACCTCAGTGACACAGCATGATTATTCTGGCCCATTGGTGAAGTTAGCCACCCAATAATTACAACATTCTGCTCCCAATAAACACAAGCACACACCATCATGAAGTAGAGCTCACAGTCGGCAGAGCAGATGGTCTCGAACACAAAGGTTATCCGGCCAAACTCACTACCGGTCATCCCTGAAAGTGAGGCTGGGACTCTGCCACAAAACACAAGGTCACGTTTAGATAAACTCTGAATACAATCCAGCACATATCCTGTTTTTTGCTGTTTCTGTTGTCCTCAATCAGCAGATCTCCTATCTATAAACATTCAACAAAACCACACAGACTTACTTGAAGCCAGGAACATGCAGGCTGAGGATAAGATAGTCATTATCTGAACTGCCTGCTCCACTGCGAATGTGGTCTCTTGCAACCTCCCATCCTGTTGAACAACAGACATGGCGCACACACACATTACAGCGCACTGATTCTGAGTCACAGCACACAGAAGGATATTTTATATTCCCCACAATCAGCTTGGAAGTAATGGCTAAAAAGTGCACGCAGGTGATTTCACATGGAGCTAAAACTCACCAAAAATCCTATTTTCTATTCCAGTGGTTCCCAACACCACCTCAGATGCATTTTTCCTGACTCATTTTTAACTGGATTTGGGCTACTTATAGCTTAACATTTACTCTTAGTGATTACATTCAAAGTGATTCAAATCAAATGTTTAAGATGTGAATTTCTTTACAGTATAACCCTGAAAAGGTAAGTGGGGTTGTTTCTCTCATAAATTTGCCCCCGTTTTAGCTGAAATTTTAATTGCAAATTTGCCACCTCTTTTTTTGAAACCACAAATTCCCGTGTTTTTAATTGTAAACTTGCTTTTTTTGTAAGAACTTTGTGTTTTTGTCTAATTGGTTCTCCCTTTTTAATTTGAAATCACTTGCTTTTTATCTTATAAAGTATTTGTTCTTTTAAATTTGCCTATTTTTTTCTTCTAAAATTATCTGTTTTCATCTTAAATTTGCCCATTTTTTTCTTGTGAATTTGTCACTTTTTATTGTAAAATTTTCATTTCTTTTTAGTAAATTTTCTTGTTTTTTCTACAAATGTGTCTGTTTTTTATTGTATCTTTGAATGTTTTTGGAAATTTTCCCATTTTATATCATATTTTTTTACTATAACTATTTTATTTTATTGTAAATTTGCCCCATATAAACGTTTTAATAGGTAAAGACTTAATTATTTACTAATAGTAGGTATATGTTTAGTGTTCAGCATAACATTTTCCCCCTGGCGCCCTCAGACTGACAGCTCAGACTTTTACAGGTCCTCGTATATTTTTAATTATAAAAAAGCAACAAAAAAAGTCAATATAATTACTTTATATCTTTCTGGAACCTATCCCAGCTGACAAAGGAGAAAAGGTGGGCTACACCATGGACCAGTCTAACACATGGCTAACACAGTCGTTCACACTCCCATTCACACCTATGGCCAGTTTAGAATCAGCAGTAACTGACAGTGATAACAACTGCACCATGCCAGTTTTTACTGATGCTACTGCTTGATTGTGTTCATCCTTTGTAAATATTTATTAGATTTGATATTTTGCATTCTCGACTCCTGTTTTCTGCTTGTTTGACCTCTTTTTGCTTTAAATTCATCTTGTTTCCTTTTTGCTCCTTATGTCCGGCTTTCTTTTAGAATTTTTCTGCTTTTCCTTGTCTGTCAAATCTCTTTGTACATACTGTTTTTAAAGGTACTATATAAACATAATATTATCAAACTGTATGTATATATTGTCTATTGTGTGAACTTTTCTTTCGTGTGTGAGTTTCACGTCACTTGCTCACCATTCATGTTGTCACATTTGGAGTTCCCCACATTGAAACAGGAAGTCTTCATGTTGGAAGGCAGCACGTTCCACCATTTATATTCGTATCCCAACACGGGCTCAGTGCCTGCAGGGCATTCTGCACACGCTGGTACACACACAAAAGCTATTTAGACATGACAAAGACATTTACCTCCTGGGTACATCATTGTGTTTGTACAATCTTTTCAGAGGGGGATTATCCAGCTGGTTCGATATTAAACAAATTTCACTCATAAAGACAGACAGAGCTGATCATTATGTGGCCAGATGGAGAAGCTTTTTAAACTACTGACACTGTAGGGAGTGTAAGCGGAAGTCCAGATTCTGAATGGAGAATATTAAAGGAATTAAATAGACTTTGGTGTTTGCTGGCAGATAATTCAAAATGCTTTCAGATTCATAAGTGTAAAAGCTGTATGCTTAATGATGTATTTACAGAAATATTTATCTAAACATATTTATTTTCCTATTGATCTGATTTTTTTGGCATTGCAGTTAAATGTGTAGTTATAGCATGTCCTCTGCAAAACAATTACTGTTTCATATTAATTTCTTCTACACAAGTTTGAGCTCAAATATCTGTTTAGTTTTCCATCCTGTATTGCTGGGTCTATAGCGCCACCTACAAAATTTCAATGAAGTATCTCTAGGAACACCACTCAACATGCGTGCTATTTCCATTGTAGGTTCAACAATATATAACTAAAGAAATGCATTTCCTGTCGAAAATGTAAAAATGTTAATGCTGAAAGCCAAAAGAATTTTTCCCACATGCTGAAATTCTTTATAAACCCAAAACTTAATTTAAATCAGCAGACTGAGAAGCTGAAAAAAGCTGAAATTGATCAAAACCATGAGCAGAATATGAAGCTAAAGGACGCTGAAATTGGTGAAATGTTAAAGTGCTTAAAAATGTGGAAAAAAGCATAACTGGAAGTTGAAGTTTGGCAACTTCTAGTAGAAACGATTAAAAAAATCTGATACTTAATTTAAATCAGTAGAATGAGAAGCTGAAAGAAGCTGAAACTGTTCAAAACTATTATTGGAATGGGAAACTGAAGGAAGTCGAAATTGCTGAAATAAAAAAATGCATAACAAGGAGTAGAAATTTGTTATGAACTGGCTGAAATGATTTAAAAAAAACCCTAAACTTAACGTGAATGAGCTAAACTATATTGCAGTACAAAAACTTCAGCTGGTTAAAACATAAAATTGGCACAATGGAAAGCTGACTGAACAGACTGAGCAAGTGTACCTAATAAAGTGGCTGGTGAGCGTGTGAGTTTTCCATACTGTGTGTCCATACTGTAAAACACAGACAGTTAGGGACACTGACAGATAGATGAATAAATTGGTTTACAGATCATGAAAATTTGTGCAGGTCCATTACATGCAGGGCCTCATAAATATACTGAATGTTTGTCTGACAGAGAGGCAGAAACGTGGTGAACTCAAATTGTCCAATCAGAAACAAGCCCATAAAAAGTGCGAGAAACACGCTTATACACAGGTTAAAACAAAGAGAACTGCTGAAGCACCCTCCAAAAAACAACCCCTTAGGCAAAGACCACAGCTCCCAGTGAAAAACTTGTCCCACCCTGAGCACCAGGACATGTTACTGAAGCTGTACATGTGTTTTTTGTGTGGCTAGAACTAAAAATGACCAAGAAACCACAATTTAAAAAGTGCCTCCATTTAGTTTTTGGCCCAAGAGAGAGGAGAGAATTTAACACTGCAGTGAATGAGAGAGGTGAGGAGTACTCCTGATGCTTAGAGGCTCCTAATTGAAATTCTGTACATCCCTGTGCTTTGGAAAGTTGATTTTCTGAAAGAGCACAAAAATGCCCACGTTTTGATGTATATATTGTGTGGGTAGAGGAAAAGGTGAGGAGTGAAAAGAGCTTAAAGCAGAAAAATCTGAAAAACCAAAACGGCGGAAACTTAAACTGCGACTGTTCGAAAACTATAGAACATATTAAAAAAACTGAATACAACTTCAATAGTTCAAAGCCTTGTGACCCTTTTAAAGTTTGAATGGTGTCTCTACTGAAAGTATGCTGAAGTAGTTAAAGCTCAAAGTAAGGTGGGTTTGAAGAGGATTTGAAGATTTCGCCATTCGTTTCAATGATGAGAAAAATTGCATAAAACCTTAATATTTCAAAAAGTACCAAAGTTACAAAAAAGAGAAGTACTAGCCCCAAAGTCCTGAAAAAGCTGAACATTTTGATATTTGAACAGTTTCAATAGTGCAAAGTATGCTGAAGCTATAAAGTGCCGAAAAACTGCCAAAAAATTAAATAATATACAATAATAAAAAAAGATTTGAATAACAATAACGTAAATGCTGATGAATCAGCACTCATATTAATTAGTAGGTGTTCTCTAACAAACATAGTGGGAACAAGATGTGATCAACTATATGGGCCACCTACACATTACATCTTATGGCATCCCATTCTAAACCCATACGTATAAAAATGAAGTTGGTCCCAGCTTTGTAGCTGTAACAGCTTCCAGTCTTCTGGGAAGGCTTTCCACAACAGTTTGCAGTGTGCTTGTGGAAATTTTTGCCCATTCATCCACTGATGTTGAATGAGAGGGCCTGGCTTGCAATCTCCATTCTAGTTCATCTTAAAGGTGATGGATGGGGTTGAGGTCAGTGCTCTGTGCAGGCCAGTCGAGTTCTTCCATACCAAACTCATCCAACCATTGTCTTTTTAAATCCACTTTCTTTCTTTTACTTTTTTTGTATTTTAATGCCCTTTCTGTAAATTATTATTTGCTTTTAATTGAGGTTTGTAGAGATATAAATAAATATTGCCTGGTTTCTTATACATATCCCTAAAATGACTTATCATTAAGGCAAGCAGCTCCCATATGTACAACTGTAGGATCATGAAGTGACAGAAAACATCAAGGTGTTTATTTTGACTTTCCACTGATGAATATGGATTCAAACCTCTGATTATATGAAGGCAACGCCAGGGGCTTTGTAATAATGCGACCCAGGTGAGGACAGGTGCGAGCAGGCTTACTGTAGGTGCCGTCAGAGTGGGTTCCAGGTGGGCAGGGCAGACAGGTGGAGTCGTTGCTGTTGTAGTAGCCTGGATTGCAGGGAGGGCAGCGCTCTCTCTGGCCTGTTGCAGGCAGCTCCATGGCTCCGGTGATGTTCTCCACACAGATCTTTGGCTCCACCCAACGATACAGCACCTGTGTCTGTAGCAAAGCAGGTAAGGGTTCTTTTACTTTGCTGAAGCAAAAACAAACACCAATAAAAAATAAGATATTTCTTTTCTGTTCTTTAACAACTGTGATTACTGCTCTGGACTCTGGTGTTCATTGCTTCCTTTCTCACACTGTGAGACTTCTCTTGTTTCGGATACAGTGCTGCATGAACTGATGAACACTGTTGCTTCAGTGATCAATTTAACTGACACATCTGTCTGTCTGTAAGGATCCCAGTGGTTTATATAGGCAGTATATAGCACATTTTCAAACAACTACAGTTGAATAAAGTGCTGTATAGGTCATGGGAAAGGCAGAATCATCAATAAGGTTAAAAAATTCATAAAAAACAAGTAAATAATAAATAAAATAAACATAACATGCTTAATAACAAGATAAAATGAATTGTTTAAAAAAAAGATGAAGGTGAAATTAAATAAACTGAAATGGTTTAATAATGACACCACTAAGAAAAACCAAAAGTCTTAGAATACATAACATATACTCTATATGGAGAAAAGTATTGAGTAACTTAAAATTTAAACTGACAGGAGGTTTTATGACATTCCATCCATATAGAGCTGTTCGATCTTCGCAGTTATTACAGCTTCTGGGAAGGCTTTCTACAAGATTTTGGAATGTGCCTGTGGGAATTCTTGCCTATTCATCCAGAAGAGCATTTGTGAGGTCTGGACAAAAAGGCCTGGCTTACAATATTTGTTGTAACACATTTGAAAGGTGTTCAGTGGGGTTGAGGTCAGGGTTCTTCCACACCAAACTCATCTAACCATGCCTTTATATACCTTACTTTGTGCACCGAGACGCAGTCATGCTGGAACATGAAAGGACCTTCCCTAAACTGTTCCTACAACGTCTCCAAAATGTCTTGGGATGCTGAAGCAGTAAGATTTCCCCTCACTGAAACTAAGGAGTCCAGGCAGGGCCCTTTGAAAAACCAACCTTGTAGCGTCATCCCTCCTAGCCGAGAATTTAACGTTTTCACTGCTCCAGAGTCCAGTGACTTTGCTTCGCACCTCTCCATCTACTGCTTGGCATTGTGCTTGGTGACGTAAGGCTTACGTCACCAGTAAGCCCTTGAAACCCATGCCAAGAAACTCTGAGTGCAGTTTTCACACTGATGTTAATGCCAAGGGAGATCTGGAACCCTGCAGTCACTGAGTCAGCAGAGCGTTGGCAACTTTTACAAGCTATATGCATCAGCACTCAGTGACCCTGCTCTGTAACTTCACGCGGTCTGTCACTTCAGGGCTGAGTTGCACTTCCACTTTGCAATAATACCACTTACAGATAATGGTGTAATATCTGGGAAGGAAGAAATTTCCCCAACTGACTTGTAGCAGTGGCAGCATCCTATCAACGTAGCACGCTCAAATTCAGTGGGCTCTCTATAGTGACCTATTCTTTCACAAATGTTTGTAAAGGCAGCTTGCATAGCTAGGGGTTTGATTTTAAATACCTGTGGCAATGTGACAGAATGAACCACCTGATTAAGAGCCCAATACTTTTGTCCATATTGTGTATTGTGTCAGAGAGGACCTTTGTTTTATTTGCTAATCTCAACAGTGGACGCAATGTGACTTCAGTAAGTAAATATTTACTGTGCCTATTTACAAGAAAACTCCACAAGATACCTTTAGAAGATAAGAAGACTTACTTTTATTTTATTTATTTTTATTTTTTATTTTACTATACTTTACTATACTTTATTAATCCCCAGGGGGGAAATTACAATTGCCAACACTTCTACACATGCAGTGAGGGAGGTCGGCATACAAGGCTGCCATTTCAGGCGCCAGGGAGCAATGTGAGGGTTTGGTGCCTTGCTCAAGGGCACCTTGGCAATGCTCAGGGGGTGACCACTTTATTAACTTTATAAATCTTAAGTAATCTGAATAATAACAGTATTATAAAGAGTTATTGTTTGTGGTATGAATGATTCCCTCTATCTTTCCTTGTGGCGCCAGAGCTGAATAAGTCTGTAAGAGAAATGAATATTAAATGATAATATGTTATGGCATAAAATTGGGACAAATAGCCCTGGAGCCATATGTGACCACTGTTACCAACCCTTCCTGTTTAAACCAATTTTCAGCCAGTACAACCATTTATGAGACACTGTGTGGGGGACGTTTGACAGGTGTAGTCTGTCTACATTTCCCTGTGGAGCAGTGCTACCCAACATGCTTGCAGGCTTATCCAAGGGGCATAACATCCCCTCTAAGCTGAAAATTAACAGACTCAATCATATTTTTACAGTGAAGCCACATGTTCAGACAAAATGATTAACAAGCAAGTTTTTAATAATGATCACAAACTAAACGCTTAAACTAAACATAGATATGTCCTCTTGTATGTTTAATGTCAAAAGTCTAATTGGTGTATCTGGGTACACAGATCAATTCAAGCAAAATCAACTAAGTTTAATAAGAAAACACCCTTTCTGTTCACTGAATTTGCACTTGAATGCTTAACCTTCTTTACACCACATGTGAAAGAGGGAGTGTCTGTCTTTGCATATGTAAAAAGGTCATTGTGCATTTGTGTGTGTGAAATATGACACATGCGGGCGCCGCTGACCTTCCCCTCGCTGTCGCAGGCTGTGTGGATCTGGAAGTAATCCTTCTCTGAGCACGGTGGCCTCACCTTACATTCAGCCCAACCCTCATCTGTGAGACGAGGCAGACACAGTGGAAAGATGAGCCTCGAACACAGTGATTCAGCACAAAAAAGCACCATCCGAGAGATACAAGGTGCAAGGTGCAAGGTGTAAACAGTATTTTTTAATTTGTAGGAGATGGTCTGAAACAACTTCAGCATCTATAAACTTTTTTACTTTTATGTGGCACACTCACCCTGTCAAATCTGATCATTTTAATGGTTTTGTAATGGAAAATTTAATGTTGGGAATGTGGTGTTCTTGATGCAAACTGTGATGTACATACGTGAGTAGTGGTGTTCAGGGCAGGGTGTACAGGAGGATGCCCCCTTCATGGAGTAAGTGTTGCTGGGGCACGGCTGGCAGGACGAAGAGCCGGGTGTTGGGCTGAACCAGCCTGGTCGGCATGGAAAACACTCTGATGTGTAGGCGACGCCTGGACAAGCGTGTGGACATATTATAGAACGCACACACCTCCAAAAAGCATTCTTGCTGTGTGTTTGAGTGTATATTCTTAAGCGTTACCCTCTATTTGGATGTTCTTGAGCAGCACAGGTTTGACCATCTTCCCTCCCACCAGTATCCCAGTGGTTCTCCAGTACAGAATGTTTGTACCAGACTTCAGGCTCACCTGAATCAAAGGTGCACTTAGTGATCCATACAATTTCTAATACTGTACCGTCATACATACACAAAGAGGTAGAACTGTGTACTCACTGTATGTGTGTCCCATTCTCCGTTGTTGGTGACTTTTATCCATTTCTGATCATCAGTTTGAGCCATTTCCTGACACTGCTCATTCTGGACCTGAGAATATGTTAAAGTGGAAGTTATTACCCAGGAAAAAAAAATCTTTTCCAAGTAGCAACTACTGTTCTTCAACATTAATTTGCTATTAAACTCATTGTGAAGAAGAAGCGTGTTTGGAAAAAAGCTAAAAACTATAAACAGTGCTGTCAAAAATCTTAGGACACCCCTCATTTCTTTATGTTTTGTGAGGAAAATTGGTACCAAGTTATTGACACGCACACATATAAAGTACATAAGACAAAAAACAGAGTTTTTACAATTCTAACAAGCTTGAAAGACAATATTTGGGTGACCAAATTTATTCCTCAACACAGCCTGAATTCCCTTAGGCAAGCTTTCTCACAGTTTGTCGAAGAAGTCTTCAGGAACAGTCTTCCAGACTTCTTGAAAGACACTCCAAAGCTCTTCTTTGGATAATGAATGTGACTTTCGGATACTGTTCATCTACTGTAGATAGTTTTTTGGGCCTGCTGCTTCTTCTTTTGCAATCCATTTATCCAGTTTCCCCAAATTTTTAAGGACACACTGCACACAAAAAAAAGCCAAGTTTTTGGCTAATAGTTCTTTGGAAATCACCTTCTTGTTGCAAATATGCTATTTTATGTCAAACTCTGGTATCCTTGGCATTTTTCATAAATTTTACAAAAGAAATTGGAGCAAATGTGTTTAGGTGGTAACAAAATGCCTAAAGATGCCATATAAAATTGGTTCTTGTCACCTTATAGAGTGATTTTTTTCTTGCCAATTGGGATTTTTGCTACAGTAATCTGGCAACTTTTTGTTTTACAAGTCTTGTCAAGTGTTTTTAGTTTGTTTCACACTCTAGGTGAGACACCGAGATTTTTCAGCAGCTGATCATGCAGATAGACGTTTGCTTATGCACAGCTTTCTGATGAGGTCTGGACTTTGGCCCATTGCAACACTGTGATTCCTTTCTTTTTCAGACATTTTGTTAGAGATTTCCCAGAGTGCCTGGGATCAGATGGCTTTACACACTGCCCGGCCAAAAAAAAAGTTGCCACCAAAAAAAAAGGTCACACACTCTAATATTTCGTTGGACCGCCATTAGCTTTGATTACGGCACGCATTCGCTGTGGCATTGTTTCGATAAGCTTCTGCAATGTCACAAGATTTATTTCCATCCAGTGTTGCATTAATTTTTCACCAAGATCTTGATGATGGTAGAGTCTGACCGCTGCGCAAAGCCTTCTCCAGCACATCCCAAAGATTCTCAATGGGGTTAAGGTCTGGACTCTGTGGTGGCCAATCCATGTGTGAAAATGATGTCTCATGCTCCCTGAACCACTCTTTCACAATTTGAGCCCGATGATTCCTGGCATTGTCATCTTGGAATATGCCCGTGTCATCAGGGAAGAAAAAATCCATTGATGGAATAACCTGGTCATTCAGTATATTCAGGTAGTCAGCTGACCTCATTCTTTGAGCACATACTGTTGCTGAACCTAGACCTGACTGACTGCAGC
>VUQH01011949.1:4691-19837 GCA_015106775.1 Etroplus canarensis
GACTGTTGAGGAACTGGAGTCCTGCATCAGACAAGAATGAGACAACATTCCTCTCCCAATGGTCCAGCAGCTGGTCTGCTCAATTCCCACATGTCTACAGGCTGTTGTTAAAAGAAGGGGGGATGCTACACAGTGGGAAGCATGGCCCTGTCACAAATTTTGCCCAGTTGCAATATGGGTACATACTTCTTGACTTACTGAACACGGGGCTTTCTATATTTTATTTTCTTAACTATGCTGCTCTCTCCTTTATTGATATTTATGTACACCAAATGAAGCACTTATAATGCATTTGATGTTTTTTTTTTCTGTTCTTTTGTGAATAAATTACTGGTTTCACTGCATTGTGCTTTCATTTTAGACTTTATGGAGTGTCCCGACCTTTTCGGAATTGGGGTTGTAGTATTTCCACTTGAATTTGTCTTTACAGTTACAGTTGTAACATTTTTTAAAACGTATTAAAGTAGCATTTCCACTTTGCAAGAAAAAAAAGAAGGTAAAGGGTGTAGCGCCCTCTCTGGGTCAGCGATGAGTCTTGTTATCAAGTTACGGATTAGTAGAGTGGGAGCCTGACAGATGGCTTTATGACACATCAGATTTTTCTTTGACAAAAGCTTCTGAAGCTGAAAAATTAATTACAGTTCCATTGCTGGATGACAGAAAAGGATAATAACACAAGCTTGTATAAAAATGCACTTTGTCCAATCAAATGGCATATACTGAGTCAGATATTAATCTCATATTAAACAATAAACATCCCCCAGAGGAATTCTGCGTATTCTTAAGTAAGATGCACGAAAACAAATTATATTATCCTGTAATGCTACTCTTTTATTGTGGTTCAAAGTCTTGACAAAAGCAATAACTACGAGAGTGACATACTACATAAGGGAACTATTGTGTCACAAATGCTTAATTGAGACATCCCCCACTCTGCATGCGAGGACATTTGAGACTATTTATTGAGGCTAGTGGGCCTCTCAGTTTCCACCAGCTGAAAAGGACTTTCTAGCGAGATGGGAGCTGGATGGAAAGCACAGCCAAGTAAGGGCCAGGTTTTGGACTCCAGGCCAAAGCTTTTCCCAGCTGCTTCCACCGAGCAATATGCGGACCCAGGTGTTCAGGCAGGATTTGAAACCCAAGCCCAGCGGTCCAACTGCTCCACATCCCCTAAACCTATACCATCCCTCTGTTTGCCCCTCAGACAAAGCACTGTAGTCAGCCAGCTGCATATTTTTTTTGTATATGTCCACCTGGAATACATAATGTGAAATAATGTACATTTTTCGGAGTGTGTTTTAATATTGACGCTTTGCTCTGTTGTACTGGAAGAAGTGTTGTAGTTGAAATCTTTGTGACCTTTAACGCATAAGTGATCAAAGCAGGACCTGCTCTAGCTTTTATGTGCCATAGGCGACTTTATGATTTGGTGTGTCTGACAGCCCACCTGTTTGAGGGGTACAAAAGTACCATTTTTCGGTCCCCGAGAATCCAGTATCTGGAATGATTCATGATGTTACTGTTGTTGCGCCACATGCATAATTGTGTCCGCTTTTAAGAGTCTCATATGGATCCTGTTGTTGGTGTTCCAAGCGAGAAGTCCCTGGTTCGATCCCAGGTGGGGACACAAGCCCCTCTCAGCACGGAGGGTTGCGTCAGGAAGGGCGTCTGGCGTAAAACCTTTGCCAGATTACCAATGCGGATTCATCTGCTGTAGTGGTCCCTTGGGGAGCATACAAGGGAGCAGCTGAAGGTACATTCATGTGGACCCTGCTGCTGCCGGGAAACCCAGAGGAAAGACTTCTACAAACAGCGGAAAGCAAGAAAGGGGAAACATGACTTCAGAACTTCTACATTTTTTTGTCAAACCCTTATTACATATATTACTGGTGAGACTCATAAAAATACTCTTAAAGTGTGGGCGTACATCATGATAGCAGGCGGCGTACTGACATTGTTCTATCAAACACAACCTTGCTTGAAGGTGAACATCTGTACTTTGCATCACGGTTGTCTGATTTAAAATCCACTGTTGTGGTGTGCAGAGACAAAATTGGAAAAATGTGTCATTTTCCAAAAACGTAGTGAACTAACTGTACCTTTCAGCTTGATACGCATTAACGCTTAAATGATACTAACACGAAGTACAGGAAAACCAAACACCCGACAAGCACAAATGTTAGTGTCTGAACGGCCCAGTCTCACAGCGTCACTGACCGTTAATTTTAAACTAATGCATTTCAACAGGAAGTGTGTTTTACGCCATGAGATATGTTTTGCCCTGCAAAGGTGGAGCGACGTCACCATGGCGACCAAGAAGCCAAATGTTAACCCGTGTAATTCAACCCAAACCATGGCCTTTTCCAGTAGTTTTTAAAGCCTAACCTTAACCAAGCAGTGTGGGATACCTAAACCTTACAAAGTCATTGCTTGCGACTAAACTTAAAGTGTTTAAATTAGTAGCATCATTAAAAATGAAAGATGGTGCGTGGTGTCTAAGGCTATGTTCACACCGCAGGTTTGAATTCAGATTTTTCTGTTGATATCTGGTTAGTTTGCGTGGTTGTTCACGTTGTAATTTTAATGCGACCGCCATCAGACTCCAATGTGAACAGTCTACGGCCCTGAAGTGACACACACGCACAGAAGAAGACATGGATGCTACGCATGTCAGCGTGTCAGTAAAACCTCGCTTTCTTTCCAATGACTAGCTCCATTAACGCTGTCTGTCATGTATGTTTTGTCCATTGCTGACATTTGACTGATTTGATTCGCGGAATTATGACATCTGTCTCATTTCACTGACCGAAAAAGCCCGACGAAATGCGACATGACCGTTCAGTCCGGGAATGCTTTGAAAAATATCAAAGATGTATCCGATTTAGGCCCACATATGGAAGTGGCCTGAATCGGATTTGAAAAAAATATCTAATTTCTGCTGTTTAGACTGTCCTAAAAATCAGACATGGGTCACATGTGGGCAAAAAAAGTCAGATTCGGGCCACTTTTGCCTGCAGTGTGAATGCAACCTAAGACTTAAACGTTGGTCTGTGCTCTGTGGGGAAACTAAATTTGTGCCTTCACCACCCCACTGATGTCCTGATGTGTACTTTTGTCTTTTAAAAATGGAAACTATTCATTTTGTGCACCTGTACACAGATGAAAAGGCGCGTGAAAATAACTCGGGGAAACTCGTGTTGGAGGAACACAAAAACACTGCGGTTCATCGAAGTTGTGACTTTTTCACAAACTGCTGTGAGACTGGGCTGGACTGCATGTCCCGGTCATTACCAGTAGCCCAGTGAAGATAAAAGGTTTCAGTTTCAATGTCTTTGGTGTTGTGCTGGCTGGCTCAGTCACACCGGCATACCTTACACTCATTACACAGTTTAGATATTCATATATATCAGTTATCCAAGCCCCCCCCCAAAAATGCTTCTTGAAGCACCAGCCCGAAGTTGGATAAGACAAATGCATGTGATGCCGAAATCTGTCCTCTGAATGCCAAAGAATAAAAGAAGAGTACCAACAAACGAAAAGGACGACTTTAAAAAGTATGTTAAGTTAGGCTGGTGTTGCCCAAACAGACTTACATGCATGAATTAAGGCTCAAAAAAATCAGAATCATGACACAAATGAACTGTGCCCAGTGTTCACCAGTATATTCGCACAGAGTATTAAAGGGACAAGGACAAAGGGACTGAATGCAGTAGTTTAGTTATGTTCACGAGGGAATACATTCAGTAATGGGTAAGCCTTTCTACACCGCGACACAGGTGCCCTCCATCTGCCTGCTCCTCCCCAACTGATCAACGCACAAAAATGAATTAATAATGCCATGCACGCAAATCAAGTAATACAAGAGCATGAATCCTTCATTCTAATATTACGCATTCCTTTTGGAATTAGTTGCAGATCAGCAAGAGCAAGAAGTGTGTGCATGCACGTGTATGTAGGTGTATGTTAGAAGGGGAATTAGGTTAATGAGAAAAGTTCAGACAAAGTCCAACCTCACTGATCCAGTCTTCAGCTCGTAACACAAAGGCAGGCAGAGTTCACATGCACTTGCAGGGAAGAAAGGCGAGGTGACAGGTTCAAAAGTTCAGGCACTGCTTTAGACTTCGTTTGCATGCCACTACCATTCGGCACACTCTGGTACTTTGGAAATGTCAGGGGGAACCTCATTTACTGTTCTGTATTAAGTTCTGGGTGGCAAGCAGCTCCAATGGAGAATACCAAAATGTTGGTTAGAGCAGTGGGGGGCCTGTGGTGAAAGAGAGCCCTGGACCTTCCATATCTTCATTGATGAATTCAAATGGATCCACGATGTCTCACTAAGGACAAGCTGATTTTTTTAGATGTGATAATCTCTCTGAGTGGTTTTTAAGATTGTGTGAGTTACCGTGAAATCAGATCCTTCACCTCTAACCTCTAAATACAACTCAGTAAGTGTCACAACTGGAGACTAAAAAGTCTCAGTCCAGAGCTTAATTTCTTTAAGAAATTTTTAAAATAGTTTATTACAATTCTGCTCATTTACTTGGAATTAAATTGTTCTTATCTGTCCACTGGCACATTAGTAGAAAAGTGTACTTGAGCATTGCAGAGAATGAAAGCGAAAGGGCATTCAGAATCAACATGGCATCACAGAATTTTCATAATGCAACTCAGAACAACATCTTTGGTTAAGACTCCTTAAACGTCTTTCAAACTCGAGTTTCTAAAGGTTTGATTTTCTTTTTAAAATATCTCGTTTTAAAACCCAAACCAAGATTAAGCTACTTGAGCGATGCTATGGAACCAGGACATCCGTGACCTAGTTGCTCTTCTGGCTTACAGATTCACAATCCACATGTTATTGTATTGTGTTAAGTACAAAAAGGAGGTGTTATGTTTTCTTGTCATTGGTTGGATTCATTACACAATCTAATGGGATCTAAAATCTGCAGAGAAATCAAAGAGGTTCACAAACAGTCTTATCCAGACAATGGCCTTAGCTCTTGACCGGCCCTAATCTAGCTTAAGACACGTGCCATAAATAAACTTAATGATGGCCTTTAAGTATAGATGGTATCAGGGCTAACACATTCCCTACCAATACTCTTAGGAGTAGTGATGTTTGTAAAAACAAACATTACTTTGAGCTTGAGTACAAACAGTTACAAGGTCTCCTGAGGTTTCCGCTTGAGATGCTCTGAGCCCTGCCATTGGCCGACCAACCCAGCCTCCACACCAAAACGAGCTTGCTCCTGACGGCCTCTGCCAAGGGCTGACAGATGGGTGACAGGGGTGCTCGAGGAGGCAGGTGTAGGATTCCCATCTGGCCACCACCTATCCCAGCCCACCACGAGAACCTTACACAAAGCCATAGCCCACATGCCTCCTGCTACCCAATGCTCCGTCCTTCTCTAAAGGAACCCTCTCCTCCAGGTTGAGGCCAGAGCAGGATGGCGGGCCTTTGGGTTTTCCAACACCTTTAACAAACCCTGTCTCCGACTGTGGCAAATAAATAGGCCTACTGAAGTTAAGTGGCACACCTGGGTTCTAACAGGCTTCAGAGTATAAAAAAACCCCCTCTATTTCTCACAAAACACACCCTTAATAGGATAATTGACTATAGGCTATTTTCTCCCCATTTGTCTCGAAAATATGACCATTTTTGCATTAAAACAAATTACCGGAGCCTTCGTAGTCTCCCCCTTTTTTGCCTGAATGATGCTAGGCTAGGGTTAGGGTTAGGGATTAGCGAATAAATGTAATGCTGCTTCACAATTAAAAAACTTACTAAAAATGACTGCAAACACTGGCCCGTAGCACTATTAAGGCTACAAATAAGACTTGCAAACTCACTATTCAAAAACAAGAGTCTTAGTGCTGAACTTCGAATACATGAACACGTAATTCTCCAGTTGCCCAATTAAAGATAAGGTGTTGTTTGAGACCAATGAAGTGCTACACTTATGTTATAATTGTACAACCCTGCTTTCTATTTCTAAAAACCTTCCAATATTGGTTTTTTTTCTAAGTATATAACAATGATCCCTTTCCACATTGCTGCCTCAAATCAATAGAGGCAGTAATGACGGTATATGTGTGATTTAATCCAGATGTAAATGTGCATTAGCGCTCTGTGCGCATTTTTACACGGGAGGAAATTAGCTGGAGAGATGAGCGAGGGCGGAAAGGGAAGAGACCAGCGTGAGCTTTCCATTACTGTGCACCTCGCAGCACAGAGCGGCCTTGCCACGTCACGGAGCTGCTGCCGTGTGGCAGGTCGGGATCCTTGGCCGCCTTCCATCCTCCTGACAGCCTGTCTGTGTGCCTGCAGTGGCTCCCTGCCCGCCAGTTCACTTTTAATTATCTCTCAAGTCAGACACACTCTGAAGAAGTCCAGGAGCGCAATATCAAAACCTTCTGGGGGTTTTATCCCTTAAATCTGCTCTTTGGTCGCCTTGAACGAAGCCGCGTTTGTGACGTGCGCGTCTGCGCCCATGTCAGGATTATTAAACAGCTTTAAATCAAACGTTGTCTTCATTTTCCTCAAGTTCCCAACTGCAACCTTTCCTCAGCTGCCTCTGGCTGGATGGACATCGTGTTGCTCCTGCAGAAGAATGTTGGAGTGAAACTTGTATGTGGATTTATGATGTGATATGTGACTTGACATTTTTACCACAGCGCTACTGTCAGGGCGCCATGGTCATTAGGCAGCAAATTCAGTTCAGTCGGGCTTGCGACACTCCTCCGTATCTGCCTACTATCGAGCTACGTCAAACGGACAACTCCATCTGTTGCGTTTTACGTTTCCCTGCGAGATCCAACTTTGTAGAATCTGTAAGCGATTAAAAGCACCTTGTATTAGAGCAAACACGTTTTACTCGAGGCGCAGTTCTGCAGATGTAAATATGCAGGAGTCGGGGTCGATCTAAAATGTGTTTTTATGCGCCTGTCTTGGCGCGATTTCCTCCAGGAGAGACGTCTCTTGGCAATCCCGCTTGTAACACTGACAGAACGAAAACAAGATAAATGAATCTCAGAACGTTGGAGGCTCTTGCTAACTGAGCCGCAACTGACTCTTCTGTTGGGGAAGATTTCTTTCCACTCGCTACCAGCAACAAAACACATACTCTTTAGACCGTCTTTGAAATTAGAAGATTGAAAAACAAGCCCTGACACGCGAGAACGAAAAAAAACAATTTAAAAAAGACGCAACAGGATCCGAAAGCAAAACACCCAACAACCTCGGAGGCAGAGTTCTTCTTTATGATTAGTACGCTCTCCATTGAGGGAGAAACACATTATTAATAACTCCCGTGTATTGTTTTGTTGACAGCATTGAGGCCTGAGGGGGGGAAAAAAAAAAAACTATTTTAAGTGCTTTGGTATGCGGTGAGAAGGCCAGTTGGACTGCATGTTTCATATGCTGAAATCAAGCAGCTGCAAAATTACAGTAGCGTGCCCTCACCGCAACCGACTGGAGCTGTGCAATTAATCAGAGGTTAACCCCACAAACCTGTGCGTAATCTCTAATTTGCGTACCATCTCCCTTTACATGCACAAACATACATACACAGACACATGCAGGCTGAGACAGGGAAGCCTCAATGTATTTGCAGACTCCCTAAAAGAATGTGCGTAAACAGGTCCTAGATGTCAGGGCTTCTATAAATGGAGATCGGTGCACCACGGTAGGTATTAAAAGTGTTTTGGAATATGTCATGCAGAAGATGATGATCTGCTGTTTTCAGATATGTGCGCCGCCTCGCATTTACAGGACAGTCCTTCTGTCGGTCCAGCAACAGATTCGCAAATGAAACGCAGAATTATCAGGAGGGTCGCCCTCTTCCCGCGCTGGTGCACGTGCCGCCCGGGTTCCTCACGCAGGCAAACAGCAATTCATCGTCTCCTGTTCTGGTCTAATCCTTCTGTTATCTTCAGTCTCACCGTCCTGTATGCTCGGCCCGTGGACTCTGAGGCAGGAAACGTCTGGGCCGTACCTTGTGGCTCCATGGAAAGCATCTGAAATTAACATCAGCGTGTCACCAACACATGGGGAGTCGAACCATGGAGCCCGCTCTAGTTTTTAAAGACCACTTTACCTACTACAGCGATGGACGTTTATATCAAACGCTTTTCAGACGGTTTCAGATGTGAGGTGGTAAAAACATGAGCTCATCACAGATTTCATCAGACTGCCAGGTCTTCTTGGTAAATATCTTTAAATGTTTTTCCAAAGTAGTCGACTTAAAATAATCCATGTCACCACAGCACGCAAAGAAGCAGCCATGTTGGTGACAGCAGGATGACCTTTTTATTTCTTGAGGTCCTTTTAGCGTTTCCTTAAAGCCCAGGCTACACAATTCATTCTGCATTTTGGCTCACTTCCAGTCTGTACACCCGTTAATTGGGCATTAAAAGGCTAAATCCGCCGTTGGGTAGGACAACAGCCAGGTGGCAAGGGAAACGGTTACCATACAGAGACATCCTGCTGTAGCGCTTCTGGTTCCCGCATCCTATTTGTGTCAAACACGTACCGCTGGATGTCACTTCCCATCAAGAGTTAGAAACTGTGTTGGTAAGTTTTTGGTTCCCGTTTGGGCAAAAGGATGTGGTGGTGCTCACAAGCACCGGGCGCTGCCACTTGGCAGGCATCTGTAAAGACTTTCAAAGCCCTGGGCTAATATTGTCTGTTTTATGCGTAAAGGATCAATTTAAGAAAAGAAAAGGGCCTTCTTCACTCTTAATCAAGCAAAGCTTCTCTAGTGGAGCCATAGAATAACATACAGAGCTGGACATGAACACAATATCTCCAATATAATATGCTGACAAGACAATTCAGGAGGGCATGCAGCGCGTTAACACTAGAACCGCCAAGGGAGTCATTTTGGTTCCTTCGTCATTTTAAAATTATGTAACTCTGTTAAAATGAACCTTATCAGCTGATATTTCCTGACTTTTCTTGAAATAGTTTATTTATTATACCAAGTATACCAATGGGGTCTGAGTGGAGATACTGGAGGACTACAAATACGCCGGTGTTCACATTGACGATAAACTGGACTTCATTAAACACACAGAAGACATCTACAAGAAGAGCCAGAGCCGTGTCTGTTTTCTGTCACGACTCGGGTCCTTTCAAATCCGCCGGACGATGCTCAGGATGTGTGATGAGTCTGTGGTAGCCAGCGCCGTCCCCTGTGCTGTAGTGTGCTGGGGCAGCAGACTGAGAGTAGAGGACACCAACAGACTCAACAAACTGATCTGCAAGGACAGAAACATCCTGGGTGCGGAGCTGGACTCTCTGACAGTGGAGGACGCTGTCCAAGTATTGGGACGATCCTTCACAGCCTCTCCGTGACGTGCTGGACAGGCACAGGAGCACGTTCAGCAGCAGACTCATTCCACCACGATGCTCCACAGAACGCCACAGGAAATCATTCCTACCTGTGACATCACACTCTGTGACTCCTCCCTGTGGCACCCAGACTGGTTTCTTTTATCGCCACGTCTTGCACATATTATATATAGTGTTTAACTTTGGAGTTATTTATGTTACATATTGCGCTTTATACATACATGTTTATTTTTATTTATTTTAATCTTCATGTTCTGCCTTTCAAATTTATATTTTTTTTATAACTGAGCATCTGTAACAACACTGCCATCCCCCCCCCCGGGATTAATGAAGTATTCTGATTCTGATTCTTCATCATACAGTAAATTTGAGGGTTTGGGGGCTAAAAATAAAAATAACTACAACAACTTATAATTAGAACCATCGAGGGGGTCATTTTGACTCCCACAGAAATCAATGTAAAATGCAGCGTTCAACAGTCACCCTCTGAACACTGGGCAATAAAATCCAACACACTATTGTAATGTAATGTTGTGTTTGTATTCCACTGAACCAAAGAAAATCCCCACTTATCCACATCCTCCAGTTTAGATAGTAAAGATAAGAAAATAAAAGGCTGTATCTCTATCTGACGTTAACGTTTTGAGAATGCCTCTCCCCAAATTAAATCTCTCTTTCACTTTCCATATGAACTGCTGGGTTTACCTGCGTGCACCTGCATCCTTTTCACCCTTTTCACAAATTACTGCATCAGTGGTTGCCCGGGTAACCTGCCTTTTAAATCCTCAGCCTGCTACACCTGGGCATGAACCCCCCCCCCACTGTATTTTACTGAGGTCAGGAAATTTGTTCATGAGTGTCATAGTGAAGGTGGATGAGTTTAAATACCTGGGAGCAGCCATGCAAAGCAAAGGACAGAGCACAAGAGAGGTGGAGAAGAGAGTTCAGGCAGGGTGGAGTGGGTGGAGACGAGTGTCAGGGGTGCATGTGACAGAAGGATAGCAGCAAGAGTGAAAGGGAAGGTTTACAAGACGGTGGTGAGACCTGCTATGATGTATGGTTTAGACTATGGTGCTGATGAAAAGACAAGAGGTGGAGTTGGAGGTGGCAGAACTGAAGATGTTGAGATTTTCCCTGGGAGTGACCAGGATGGACAGGATTCGAAATGAGACCATCCGAGGGACAGCTCAGGTTGAGAAGCTTGGAGACAAAGGCAGAGAGGCAAGGCTGAGATGGTTTGGACATGTTGAGAGGAGGGATAGTGGACATACTGGACAAAGGATGTTGAAGATGGAGCTGCCAAGCAGAAGTCCACAGAGAAAACTTGTGAATGTAGTGAAGGAGGACATGTAGGTGGTTGGTGTGAGGGAAGAGGATGAGATGATCCAGTGTGGCAACCCCTAACAGGAGCAGCTGAAAGAAGAAGAAGAAGAAGTGTGATGAGCATTTTCTGGTCATTAGTACCCTCAGTCAGTAGGGGACCTCACTCCAATGTCTTTGCACAATGAAGTCGTCCAACAGGTTACTTCCTGCAGGTATCTACCTGGATAACTTCTTTACTGTTGATTACCCATGTTCTTGTTTATAGCAAAGAGAGTATTTCTTAAGTCAGCTGAGGGTGTTTGGTGTCAGTCAGAAAATATTGCTTTTATCTTATCAGGCTGTGCTGGAGAGCATCACCAGGTACGGGATGTCGGCGTGGTTCGGCAGTCTCTCTCAGCTGCAGCATCTGGTACAGTCTATCACGAAGGTGATGGGGACGTCTGAGAAACTGTCCCTTGGGGACATCTATGAGCAGCCTGTACTCAAACAGGTTCAGAGAGCTTTGTCGGACCCGCCGCACATCCCTCACTCTGAATATAAACTGTTGCCTTCTGGCTGAAGGTATAGAGCACCACAATGTAAACTGCTTCAGGTATCTGCTGCTATTGAAATTCTAAATGGCTCTTGAGGCCATATAGGTTGCGCGATGGCTGGATTTGTGCAATAAGGGCCGCGTGTAATGTTTGTTTTTTCCTTTTTTGCTTGGTTTATTAACATTTTGTGAAGGCTGCCGCTGTATGAGCGCTTAAGTCCTTGAAGAATTCCCCCCATGGGACGGCAACGGCTCAGTGCGTCTGAGGACTCGCTCGGGAACCGGAGGGTTGCTGAGGCCCGCCGGTCCAAGACCAGTTGGTTCAAGATCTTGCCCTGGATGTGTGTGGAGGTGGACCAGAGGCCAGAGAGATGCCGGCTCGTTACCAAGATGCCCTTGAGCAAGGCATCGAAGCCCCCCCCCCCACATTGCTCACTGGTGCCTGCAAAATGGCAACCTTATTCGCCGACCTCCCTCACTGCATGCTGCATGTATAGGGTGTGTGTGTAATTGGCGATTTGATTTGAATTTCCCCATCTGGACATGAATAAAGTTGTTTGTTTGTTTGTTTATAGTTTAATTCTAATCTAATATAATGCTCAGACATGACCGGTAAATAGAACTACCAAACAATCTAAAGTCTTGCTCCTTGTATGAAGATATTTGTAAGATATCTGATGAGTGCAGAAACTTGTGCCAGATTACACAATGGCCTCTCCACTCTCTGTTTATAATGTGACCTCACATTTTCTCATAAGATGATTTTCTCAGCTGACATTGCCCCTTGGAAGGACTCGCCATCAGCCCATCAGCACGCGACATACTGCCACCCACCACAGCTTACGGCAGTAAAAATGAAGAGCCTGCCTTCTGAGCGATGACCTTGCCTTGTTTTGGCTTGGTGGTGTGTGCCTGCGTTCGTATGAAATGCAGTCCTTCCTTGGAAGTCCCCGGAAGCGGCCTTGCTTGAGTCAGGCATTCTTTCAGTTCGCGCATCCTGTTTGAAAGACAACCTTAATCTCTCTTTTTGGTTTGGCGATGGCCCTTCGTTCATTTCATTCAACTGCAAAGAGAGACGAAAGGGAAGATCCTTCAACATCCTGGTCATGGATAAGGTTCTTAGCGGATGACATCATTTTTTGGGGCTTTGCCCTGCTATCTAGCATTGTACTGCCAATGGATGGGAGGGGAGGGAGCTCAGGCAGGGATAAGTGCACTTCTCAAACTATCCGCGGGCAACAGAGAACGCCACCTTCCCATTTGACCATGTTCAGGGTTCTGTTGTTTTTAGCATTTGTCCTCACTATGTCAGTTTTCATTCTTATTTAGCAGAAATATTAAGTGCTGCAGTCAAAGTTTTTGTTTTTTTTTGCCAATATGTTTATTGTCTTTTTCAAAATTTTTTCACAAACACATAACATATACACATACACACATATACCCACTACACACACACAAACTGCATGCCCTTGCATCATTTTTCAATTTGAATAAACGTAATGAAATTGGATTAGTTAACAAATTATGAAGGAAAAAGAAGAAAAGAAAAGACAAAACTAAATGAATAAATAAAAATTTAAAAAATAAATAAATAAATAAACTAAAAAAAAGGGGGGGAGAAAGAAACAAAGAAAGAAAATGGGGGGGCTACATTTTACAGCAGCTGCAGTCAAAGTTAGGTTGAAAACTTAACTATGAGTGGAAGAGACTTGAATGGAGTAACAACTAATAGAGCAAATTAAAGGTGAATTTTTTTTGTTAGTGTCCCCAGTAGTGTAGTGGTTTGCGCATTTGCCTTACAAGCAAAAGGTTCCTGGTCCGATCCCAGGTGGGGACACAAGCCCCTCTCACCACGGAGGGTTGTGTCAGGAAGGACATCCGGCGTAAAACCTCTGCCAAATGACCAATGCCGATTAATCCGCTGTGGTGACCCCCTGGTGGAAAATGCAATGGAACAGCCGAAAGGTACAAAGATGAAAGGTGAACTTCTTGTTGCGTGTAAAAATGACAAAGGAGATTGATTTGGAAAAAAATATATATTTGGTGTTATTCAAAAATGATTCACTGCCCTATGTGAAAGTCACACCTTAGAGTTAACTTTACTGAACACCTGACAGCCGCAGAGGCACGTCTGCTAGCCTCTGCTCTCCCACTTCAGGCCGGCTGTGGATTTCACCAGAGGAAATGCAAAATCAGGCAATCTGCAATTGTAGGATTAACAGTAAGCCATTTGTGAAATCCAGTTGTGCAGAGCTGTGTGTGTTTTACTGTTCGTGTAGCAAGAAGCAGATAATGAGAACACTCTCTGTGAACTTCCAACCCGCAGAAGGTTCTGAGTCAAGAGTTTGACTCAGGTTTGAGCCACTGGAAGATGATGTAATAGCAGAAAATGTTTTGCACGGGGATTTTTTCTACATGAATCAGCGTGTCTTACTGCACTGCATGGTCAACATCCCATTCAAAGTCTAAGTCTATGGTTCCCTCTTTGCAGTTTTAAAAACTTGCACTCTGTTTCCGTGGGAATTTTTGTCTGTTAAACCAGAAAAGCTTTTGTGAGGTCAGACACTGATGCTGGATGAGATGGCCTGGCTCACAGTTCTCTGTTTTAAGTTCATCACAAAGGTGCTGGATGGGGTTGAGGCCAGGGCTCTGTGCGGGCTAGTCAAGTTCTTCCACACCAAGCTCGTCCATCCATGCCTTGAACCTTGCTTTGTGCACTGGGGCCTTCCTTAAACTGTTGCCACAAAGTTGGAGGTGATGCAATGCTTGCATGCAACTGCTAAACCATTGAAACCCCATGCCATGAAGCTCCCGGTGCACAGTTTTTATGCTGATGTTAATGCCAGAGGAGGTTCATAACTGCAGCTATTGAATCAGCAGCGCATTGGTGACTTTTATGCGCTATGCACCTCAGGAGCTGCTCTGTTACTTTATGCGGCTGTGACTTGCCGTGGTTCCTAAACTCTTCCACTTACACTTAATGGTGAAACATCTAGCAGGGAAGAAGTTTCATGAAGCCACTTGTAACGGTGGCATCCTATTGCAGTACCACTCTTGAATTCAGCACGGTTTTAAGAATGACCTATTCTTTCACAAACATTTGTAAAGGAAGACTGCGTACACCTGTGGCAATGGGACTGAATGAAACGACTGAATTTAGTGATTAAGTGGTGTGACCCAATACTTTTGTCCACCCATGGTAGATACATATACTGTATATGAAACAGTCAGAGTGGGCTTGCGGTATTCAAATTCTCGCTTGCTGTGTACTGGAAACTACCTCACAACCTCAGGCAGTGGCTCAGGAGGTGGAGCAGATCATCTTCCAACATGTAGGCTGGCGGTTCGATCCCTGGCTTCTCCAGTCCGCGCGCCGAAGTGTCCTTGGGCAAGACGCTGAACCCCAAATTGCTCCCGATGCGTCCGTCGGAGTGTGAAGGCGTGGATTGAAGCGCTGTATGAATGTGTGTGCGAATGAGGCTTGTAGTGAAAAGCGCTTTGAGTGCTCAGTTAGAGTAGAAAAGCGCTGTATCTAAAAAGTGTGTGCATCATTCTTTCTGAACTCCGCAGAAGTGAGCAATCACCAAAGTAAAAAAGCCATTTTGCAGGCATTAACAAATCAAGGTAGCTGGTTAAAAAAAACCTGAATTTGACAGGTGAGGAGAAACAGGTGTTTCAGGAGGCACGGAGAAGCACTAATGTGTAATAAGGATATACAGGGCCGTGCAGTGGGAAAGCCATTTAATGTCCCATTTGAGGTGGATCACATTCGCCTCGAGGTACTAAAGGCTCCCCAGCTGTTCTTAGCCGTCATTGCTGAAGCACTTCGTCGGTGTTATTTCATTGTGTGATCACCCTCCCTAATCTCCATGGGAAAGCTTCAGGCGGGCACCGTTCTGAGACTCCTGCCTTCCGTCAAACAAGGAATTAATCAAGCCT
>VUQH01011953.1:13819-25238 GCA_015106775.1 Etroplus canarensis
AAGTAAGTCTTGTTTTTTTTTTTTTTTTTTTAAACAAAAACAAACATTCATTTTCCTTTTACTTATTATTATCATGGTTGTTTTGGGTGGGCAGGACTACTCGTTTGGGTAAGCCGAGCCCACTCCAGCCCATAGCTAGAGTGAGCCTTGATGCTAATTATCTTATTTATAAAGTAATCAACATAAAATTTTAAATGCAAGACATCAAATCAGAAGGCTTTATTAATCCCTAGGCACCCGTTACGTACAGATAATTAACAAATATTAATAGAAATAGCTGTTTAGTTAAGAAGGTAAAAATGTAAAAAAATTTGCACTTATGATTGCCACAGGAGGAGTGACTATGGTCATAATATCAGAGGTTGCATAGAGGTTGCATGGTTATTGCACAACTTTTACACAGTTATTATTGCACATATTTTATTTACACCGTAAGATACTGTAAGATACTATAAGATGCACGTGAATGAAATATAGAAATGAGTGGGTGAGTGGATATGAATAAAATATAATAATATAGTATTTAGATTTATATGTTGTAAATAAATAAATAAGCAATGTTGTGAATAAATAAAGTGAATATCAAATACATAATAAATTAATCACACTGCAGTTATTCAGTGTATGCTTAAAGTTAACCAGATGTTAGCAGTTAGTAGTTCTGTTTTTGAATTTGAAACTCACAAATTTGTTTGTATACACTTATGGGCCACTTCATTAGGTATACCTGTTCACCTGCTCTTTAGCTGAAATATCAACTCAGCCAATTACATGGCAGCAACTCAGTAGATTTAGGCATGTAGACTTGGTTAAGAGGACCTGCTGAAGTGCAAACAAAGCATCAGAATGGGGAAGAAATGTGGCATTGTTTGTTGGTGCCGAACGTCCTGGTGTGAGTAGTTCAAAACCTGTGTTGATGTTTACGTAAAATGGTCTGACAAAGACAAACTTTATAGTGATTTATAGTGAGTGGCAGTTTTCTGGGTGAAAATGCCTTGGTGATGCCAGAGGAGAATGACAAGACTGCTTTGAGCCAATAGTAAGGCAACAGTAACTCAAATAACCACAACTAAGGTACGCAGAAGAGCATCTCTGAATGCACAACGTGTCAAACCTTGATGCAGATAAGCTACAGCAGGAAAAGACCCCACTTTGCACCACTCCTGTCACCTAAGAACAGGAAACCGAGGCTACAGATCACATAGATAAATTGGACAATAAAAAATTAGAAAAACATTCCTTGCCTGATGAGTCTTGATTTCTGCTGTGACATTCAGATGGAAGGGCTAGAATTTGGCATAAACAACATAGAAGCATGGATCCATCCTGCCTTGTATGGACAGTTCAGGCTGCTGCTGATGTAATGGTGTTGAGTGATATCTTCTTAGAATACTTTGAGCCCCTTAATATCAAATGAGCATCATATAAACACCACAGCCTACATTTGAATTGTTGTTGACCATGTCCATCCCTTTATGACCATAGTGTAACCATCTTCTGATTACCACTTATAGCAGGGTAATGCACCATGTTACAAAGCTCAAATCATCTCAAACTGGTTTCTTGAATGTGACAGTGAATTTATTGTACTTAGATGGCCGTCACAGTTAGCAGGTTTTAATCCTATAGAACACCTTTGGGATGTGGTACAACGGGAGATTTGCATCATCAGTGCGCAGCCAACAAATCTGCAGCAACATTGTGATGCTATCATGTCAATATGGACCAAAATCTCTGAGGAATGTTTTCAGCACCTTGTTGAATCCATGCCATGAAGAAATAAGGCAGTTCTGAAGGTACTGGTACTTGGCAAGGTGTACCTAATGAAGTGTCCAGTGAGTATCTAATTGCAGCAGTGCACAGCTCACGTATTCTCCATTGTGGATGTCTAACAGACATTAGCACCACAAGCAAAAAAAAAATCAGTCTGCATGCATGTTATTTTGAGGATTTTTTTTTTTTCACATGTATTTGTCATTGTTCTGATGTAAACATTCAGCACACTCAAAACTTACTGATAATATGGGCTGAAACTGTTGTTCATTATGGTGTCTGTTATTGAATCATCTGCCAATTATTTAATTGTCATTTTTTTTCGGTTAATGGTTTTATCCATAGAATGTGAAATGATGAAAAATATCCATCTTGTCAGTACAGCTGCAGTTTTGTCTAATGAAAACCCCAAAACTTAAAAATATGTAAATTTTTTTATATATATATATATATATATATATATGCAGGAAAACACATAAGCTTCACACACACAAAACACAATAAGAATATATACTTTAAAGATCAACTAATCTTCTTGCAGTTTCCATATTGACTGGAATAGTTAGTTTTTCCACAGGCAAATGGATGTTATGCTGTACACATCTCAGTGAGTCATTATCGGTAATATATGTCTGACAGGGTGAATGTCAGTGGGTGTCCCTGGAGTTTCCTAACTCTGTCAGAGTGTCAGAGTTGAAGGTCCAATTCCAGGGCGGCTTCTCAGCAAAAACATGCAGACTGGAAGGTAAAACCTGACGACTATACCACAAATGATTTCTTCATTAAAATTATCTACTTCCTTCTCATTTTAGCTTTTCCAATTGCACATATAAGAGATATTGTAAATTTCTGCTTATGCTTTCTACAGGTTGCCTAAAAGATGGAGACTTCACAGAACTCAGCCATTTTTACCCAGAGGATAACAACTGTCTTCAGATATCCTTTCTTCTCACTGGACAGCATTTTCATCAGATTTGATTGATAGATGTAGGGTTCTGCTGCAGAAATTACACCACTCTTTTCCTTAATTTCATAGTGAATAGGGAAGCAAAGTTTGAAAATTATTTATCCTTTATGGCGTGTCAGTGTTCACCAGTTACTGCCATGGTAGCTAAAAATGTTACATTTAACCATTGTTTACAGCCATTGATGATGCTATATGTCATAGAATATATTTATCAGGTAGTTCTTGTTATTTCTTTGTGACTTTATAAACACATAGTTAATGTAATACAAAATGCAGTTCTGTTAAAATGTATTATGCCAGCACATGAGTCTTACAGAAGCTCAATCTGTACCTGTCACTAGAAGAACACACTGTGTTCTATATGCTTCATAAAAAGCATCAGACAATATTTTCCTGGACATGCTTTTCATCATTACCACGCTTATCTTGTTCTTAACTCCACACCCACAGCTTTCCCATACAGGAGGCCCCTGTAGTGGACAAAGTAAAAATAATGTTTGAGAATAGTGCTGACTTTTTTGGGAGAATTGTTGTTTATTCCTTGGATGTCCTGGGGGAAAAAGCATCATGACCATTTTCAGTCCTCTCATGAGAGAGGAAGTGACCCCTGAGTGAAAGTACAGGATGCAGGATGGTGTGGTGGCACTTGGGAAACATGTCATCTGTGGTGCTACCTCATGAACTTGTGTGAATGTGGCCTTTTTTGGTAGGACTCCATTCAAGGACCTGTCAGGCAGTGATCCTTTGCAAATTTTGATTGTGGATTTAAAGGTTCTTCTGTAATCATAAGCGCACTTGTAATCTGCTCTCTGTACCTGTATTGTGCCTTCAAGTTAAAATACCATTCCAGTATGAAAATAATTTTTTATTACATTTTTTTGTCATTTCTCAGCCAAACAAAAATAATTCACCTTCACAACTATCAGATTTTAGTCCTTGTTTGTACAAAGTTTTGCACATTGCAATGCATATAAATGGAATAAACATTTAAAAATTAACAAATGCAGTTTGCTTCATGAATGTCTATGTATGCAATGATCTAATGAGTTTTAGCTGTGACAGACATCTTTCTCATATCTTCACTGATGAAAATCCACTCAGCTATATTAAACTGTTCACTCCTTTTATTTTAACAAGCGTCATGTTGATGGCTTGTAGAGTTTCAGGATGTGGTCCTCCAACACTTTCTGAACTAGGAGAAAAAAATGAAAATGTTTTTTCAGCAAAAATAATATACATTAGACTTTTACAAAAAGAAAATGCGTATGTCACTGACAGCAACACAATACATACTTTTCTTATGTCCAAGCGCAACGGCTAATGCCATTGGACTGTACCCAGAGTCAGACTCTATCGTCATATCTGCTCCTCTGGCTAAAAGAGCAAAATAAAGAAAATTGATACAGCAATGGAATTTTTTTCTGGAATGTGTAGTGAATTATAGACATGCAGCATACCTAATAATGCCTCTACACATTTGATATGGTTCCCTCTTACGGCGTAAAGAAGAGGAGTTCCACCATTCTGAGAATAAAATGTGATATGTAAAAATCTTTTTCCTCGTGCATCTTAAGGGTTATTGATGGTAGGTCGCAAATGCATAACTGTACCCAGTCATAAGTGTTAATGTCCACCCCGTGTCTGAGAAGGGACTCGACAATGTCCACGTATCCTCCAGAGCTGGCCAGTGTCAGGGCGCTTTCTCTCTCCCTTGCAATTGTTTTGGGGTCTGCACCCTAAAACAGAAATTCCATAAACAACAAACAATCACACACTTTGTTTGAATGATGTGTGTAGGAGCCATATACAAACCCCATTTCCAGAAAAGTTGGGATAGTTTCCAAAAGGCAAAAAAATCAAAAGTCTGTGGTATGTAAAGTACAAACAAAAGCTTGTCAGTACTTTTACTGACCAACTTACGTGTCAAACTCAGTCTGCAAGCAGGAATGAGTTGTGGCTTACCCTTTGTGCCAAACTTGTCAGTTCAAAAGGAATATTAGTCAGTGCCACACTGAAGAGAATTTTGGTCTATCATCATTTACACTGCATAATATTGTGTAAAGATTCAAAGAATTCTGAGACGTCTCAATGTGTAAAGGGCAAGGTTTGAAACCACTGCTGAATCAACACACAATCTTCAAGCCCTCAGGCAATACAGCCTAAGAAACTGTTAAAGTTGAAAAAGCTAGCATCTGTAACAGTATGCAGGGTGCATCAGTGTCCACAACATTGGTGAGTTGTATATATGCGAAGGTGCGATCAACTCAGTATACTAGGATTTCAGAGAGACATGCTGCCATCAAGACATCCAAATCTTCTCTAGCAGGACAATTCCAGACCAAATTCTTCACAGCCTATAAGGCCGTGGCTTCATAGACAGAGTGTGTGTGCTTGATGGTACCTGCTGCCAGTTCAGATCAATCTCCCATTTAAAATATATGTCCCATCATGAAGAGGGTAACCAGACAATGGACCACAGATTGTTCAACACAGTAGTACTTTTACAGCAAGAAAGAATGGACAAGATTTCCAGTCGCAAAACTACAGCAATCAGTATCCTCAGTTCCAAAACGATTATAAAGTGTAATTAAAAGGAAAGGCGATATAACACTTTTCCTTTTAATTACACTGGGACACGCCCCTGTCCCAAATTTTGATGAGTGTGTTGCAGCCATCAAATTCTAAATTTGTGCATATTCAGTAAAACGATTGAAAATCTTTTCTTTGTACCTTTATTATTAAATACATTTAATGTGAATTAACATATCAACTATTTTGGCTTTTATTGCATTTTGGAAAAAAATCCCAGCTTTTCAGGAAGTGAGGTTTGTATATGTTTAAGATGAAAGGGATGTTTTTTAGCACTAATAATATGTTTAACATATGTATATTATGTTTATGTGTAGCATATGCTAAATTTGCTTATTTTTTGCAATCATTTAGAGGTTTGCCACATGAAAATGAGCAGTGATAGCTGATATTAGGCACCTGTTGACTAGCATGCAAACGAGAGAGAGTGAATGGATTTCCGTGTTACTGTCACTTTTTAATTATTTGGATTCTTTGGGCACTCTGAAATAGGTTAACGTTCTTTATCATTAATAAAAGTTTAAAACAGGTTATTTTTAAATGTGTGTCTGACAAAGTATGCCAGACCCAAGCAAGGCCTCTGAGTAACTTTTAAATTGCGTTATGAAGTCACTAGATGTATGCCTCATTTCTAACCTTTTCTAAGAGAAAGTCCACCACTGCTTTTTCTCCAAAGGCTGCTGCCCACATGAGGGGCGTAAAGCCTCGTTCATCCTGCCTGCTTAGCAGTGAGCTGTCTGCAAGATAAAGAAGAAAGAATTGTATACAGCTGAATGCCGTTAATAGAAAAAGCAGTGTTTATACTGCTTGCCAGGGATTTCTCACCTTTACTCAGGTGCGCAGCTACTTGTGAAACCTCACCTTGAGCTGCCAGCTGGTGTATGGACAGAGCTGATGGAAGGAGTGCAACAGTCTCAATAGATTCATATGGTCAAGGCAATAAAAATGCTGGAGCATCTTTACCAGAACTTACAGTCTAGTGTTGCAGGGCGTACTGTAACCTCATTCCCACGCTGCTTGTTGGTGAGAGTGGTGGCGTGTTTAAACAAATCATCATCCACCTCCATGGTCTCTGGAGACACAATCAGATGGAACCACAGGCATGTCAGTGGGAGCAAGAACCAATCAGGTGAGGCCAGCTGTTATACAGAAAGAGGGTGACCACAAAATAAGAAACTTGTGCTATAGGATAAAATACCATTGGACCTCTCATCTCCTGGCTGTGAGGCACATGCATTAGCGTTAGATGGCTGAATACGTTGGCCATCTGCAACCTCATCATCACCTCTTGCCTCCATGATCACTGCAATAAAAAAAGACACGTAAAAAAAACAATGTGGCTCAGCCATGCAGAGAAAGTTGCCAAAATTAGTTGCATTTTCCACTCACCACATTCAGCCTGCCAGTCTAAATTGCGCTAACTTCCTTTTGGGAAAACTGAAAGTAAATAAGTTCAGATCACATTAACAAATCCCACTAGGCTTCGATGTGTTCCGAGGGTACATTAGTCGTCGCTCAGTTGATTAGCCACTTAATAAACCCGTTATTTTAACAAAGGAAATTAAGACAGGTTTGATTCAGCCTCTGTAACGTATCATCGAATCTGGCACTGTTTGAAGGAAGAACTGTTGTCGTTATTTTTTTTCATAATCCATATTTCTGTCCGGAACATTGTGGTGTAGCACACGACAACAATGATCACAATAATACGGAAGAGGAATCAGGTGACGCTAGCCGCGTACAGCTGCAGTGTATCCCTGCTAAGCAGACTGCATTATGGAGGACCAGGAGATGCAGCTGAAAGTTAGAAGAGGTAAAAAAAGAAATAGCAAATTAAATCCGACTGACCTCATTGTTGTCTTGAACCACTGCTGTTCCTGTCGTAGCGGAATAGCATTAGTCGCTAAGCTAATGCTATTCTAATACAGAGCTGTGACGGCTGTGTTTGGATGTCCTCATCTGTCTGTTTTCGTGTTTTTTCTAACACGGGTCATGTGTTCTGTGTGTCTGTCTTTTCTTCCTTAATCCTACAGTGACTGACAAATTCACAGAGAGCATGTACGTCCTGGCTAACGAGCCGTCAGTGGCTCTCTACAGACTGCAGGAGCACGTCAGGAGGTCGCTGCCAGAGCTGGTCCAACACAAGGTACAGTATGGCGGAACACAGCAAAGTCAATAAAGGGGAAAGTGACATAAGGCAGTAAAGTTTAGATCTGAAGCAAGAGGCTGCCTCCAGCTCACCCTGTTTCTTGCATCCTCTTAATGTCCTTCACTACCTCCACGAACCTTCTCTGTGGTCTTCCTCTTCTCCTCCTGCCTGACTGCTTTACCTTCAACATCCTTGGTTCAGTATATCCACTATCCCTCCTCTGCACATGTCCAAACCGTCTCAGCCTTGCCTCTCTCGCTGTATCTCCAAACTGCTGAATCTGAGCTGTCCCTGTGATGTACTCATTTCGGATCCTGGCCACTTCCAGTGAAAATCTCAGCATCTTCAGATCTGCCACCTCCAGCTCTGCCTCCTGTCTTTTCATTAGTGCCACCATCCAAACCATACATCATAGCAGGTCTCAGTGCCGCTTTGTGAACCTGCCCTTTCACTCTTGCTGCTATCCTTCTGTCCCAAAGCACCCATCTCCACCCACTCCACCCTGCCTGCACTTTCTTCTTCACCTCTCTTGTGCTCCGTCCATGGCTTCGGAGGGTTGGAACCCAGGTCTTTAAAACTCATCCACCTTGGCTACCTCACTCACATTCACATTCTGTCTAGCCAATTGATACAAGTCCTTCTCTCCTTCTTTAGTGTCCAGCCTCTCATAAGCCTTTTCCTTTGTTTTTTTTCCCACTTCTCTCTTTGCTGTGCGCCTATGCTCCCACTACTCCTGTCTGTTTTCTTCATCTCCCTGATCATACCACTTTTTCTTTGCTGACCTCTTTCTTTGAATGCTTTCCTGTACTTCCTCATTCCATTACCAAGTCTCCTTGTCTTCTTTCCTCTGTCCAGAGGACACGCCAAATGCCTTCATGGCTGTTTCCTTCACCACCTCAGTTGTACTTTCCCAGTCATCTGAAAACTTGTCACTACCACCTGCAGCCTGTCTCAACTCCTCCCTCAATTCTGCACAACATTATTCCTTCTTTAACTTCCACCAGCTTCAATAAAGCTCGAATAATACTGAGACTTGAGCCTGATTCCAAATTATATTCTTAGGAGGGATAAAATCATTTCCTTAGTATGACGCCTGTCCTATTTTTATTTGTCATATCTTGTATATATTGGATATTTGTTGTTTAACTTTGGAGTATTTATGTTACATGTTGCACTTTCTTATACATAGGGTTAATATATAATTATGTTTTATATCTTTCGTATTTGTTTTTATTTATATTTCATCAAGCATCTATAATCCCCTTGGGGTTAATAAAGTACTCTGATTCTGATCTCATCTTTATAGCTATATATCTGTCATCTCTAAACATCTCTTTATACTCATTGGCCACTTTATTAAATATACCTTCCTAGTACTGATTTGGACCACCCTTGCCTTCATAGCTGCCTTAATTCTTTATGACATATAGATTCAGCAAGGTGCTGGAAACATTCCTCAGAGATTTTTGTCCATATTGATGTGATAACATCATATAGTAGCTGCACAGCCATGATGCAGCTTTCCTGTTCCACCACATCCCAAGGTTGCTCAATTGGATTGAGATCTGGAAGAGGCTATTTGAGGACAGTGAACTCATTATCATGTTCCAGAAACCAGTTTTAGATGATTTGAGCTTTGTGACATCCGTAAGAAGATGGGTGCACTGTAGTCATTCTGATCCCATCATCTGAATGTCATAGCAGAAGTAAAAACTCATCAGACAAGGAAACATTTTATCATCTTCTGTTTTCCAATGTTGTTGAGCCAGTGTATAAATTGTATCCTCAGTTTTCTGTTCTTAGCTGAAAGAAATGGCATCCAGTGTGGTCTTCAGTGTAGCCCATCTGCTTCAAGGTTTGAGGTGTTGGGCATTCACAGATGCTTTTCTGCATATCTTGGGTCAAAATCCTGTGTCGAATAGTTTTTGCAATATCACGCTCGCATAAAGGATTTGCAGCAACTGTGCTGGTATGGTATCACCATGAAAGTATATAATCCCATGATCAATTTGGTTTTTGTTTCATGCAGATCAGACAAATAGTCATGGAGATATGGCTAAAAATATGCTCTTTTTTTTATTACCAGTTTCAGCAGCAACACCAACACACTGGCAATGGCGGCAGACACAACATGGTGTCACCGTAAACGTGCATGATCCCGCAAATTCCAGTGTCAAATAATTTTTGTGCTGTCACAATGACACAAAGGATTTGCGGCAGTGGAGGCAGCAGCACTGATGATTCCATCATATCCCCACTTTTGGGGGTTATAATCAATGAAAAAATTGTTAACATATCGTTTTATGTAAGACAACATGCTGACCCTGATCCATATATGATGAGCCAATATCAATTGGGCTCTAATGGTTTAATCATTGGAGATACTATTAGAGATAGTTAAAATCGAGGTGGTTGATAATGTACACACTAAACACCACCTTTACAAATCATATGACCTGCTTTTTGCTTTACCTCAAATGACAATCAGTGTGTCTCAACTGAAAACTGAGGTTAATAATCAACAAGTAAGATGACATTTACTAAGTCGGTTGCCCTTGTTTATACATGTCAGTGTATCAGCATGTGATGAACAGCTGAAAGTGTATTAAGTGTGTTTTATAATGGAGGTCTCTTCATTATGAAAAATACATAGATTCATTATAAAACATTTGGCTCAAAAGGGCGAATTACAAAATTGCCCAAAAAAATAGCATTGACCATCAGACAAATTCTTATTTTAAGCATCTCTATAAGCCTGGAATTTAGCAGTCGGTGTACCCCTACTTTTCTGACTTATTTAGAAGCCTCAAAAAGCATTCTCTAAAACTCACTTACTTTCATAATGAAGCAGGCCAGTCACGAGGACTTGGCTGGACAGTATATTGTCCCATAAATAATTATGATTAAAGAATATCATGTATTAAAAGAACATGTTAGACCATAATGATTAAAAAAATTTATCTTCAGCTTCTCCCTTGTATTTCCCCTCAAGGGTCATCACAGTGGATTAATCTGCATTGGGAATTTCATGATGCAACCCTCCATGGTGAGAGGGGCTTGTGTTAATGATATTATAATAGCATGAAAATTCAAGTAACTATTTCAAACAGCAGTGTACCTTTGGAATATCCCAAATAAATTCACCTTGTCTGCTGTCGCTGTGTTGTGTGCAACCAAAAATGTCAGTGAAACTTTTTTTTTTCTTTTTACTCTTCACTTTGGTGCAGTTAAATAATATGCAACCTCTGAGCCCAAGCCTTATTAATATAAGGTTTGAGCGCACACTTTATGCAATATTGGGGTCAGCAGGAAGTTATATAAGTCTGATGTCATTTTCTTGACTGGTCTGCATGTTTTTTTTTATGTGTTTTTTAAAACTTCTTCATTGCACTGTCCTTTTACCTAGAGAGCCACTTGATGGTGAAAACGGTTTCCTGTAATAAAATAGTCCTCCCAACTGGTGTCATAATGTCATTGCTCTCTCTCCTGAATACATAAAGTGTTTCATTTCTATCACAGACAGACATGCAGAGCTGGGAGGAACAAAGTCAAGGAGCTATCTACACCGTCGAGTATGCATGCAGGTGAGATGATGCATATTTAAAAGCCTTCATCACATTGCCTTATTTGCAGACGATATAATATTTTTCCTGACAAATTTAAGAAATAGTGTTCCCAATCTGATAAAATCAATTGAACATTTTGGAAGGTTTTCAGGGTATAAAATTAATAATTCCAAATCAGTACTAATGTTCCTTAACAAAAAGGAAAGAGAGAATCCTGTTATAAACACCCCATTTGCAACAACTACAGAAGGTTTCAGGTATTTAGGTGTTAAAATTACTCCAGAATTAAGTAACATAATTCCCAGCAAATTACAACCCCCTACTGGAGAGAGTAACTGAGACACTGAATCGCTGGTCTTCCTTGCCTATATCCAT
>VUQH01011966.1:0-11326 GCA_015106775.1 Etroplus canarensis
TCTACTCCTTGCATCTTCACAGTTCCACCTGCCTCCCTGTCATTCACACACATGTACTCTGTCTTGTTTCTACTGACTTTCATTCCTCTTCTCGCCAGTGCATACCTCCACCTCTCTAGGCTCTCCTCCACCTCCTCCCTACTCTCACTACAGATCACAATGTCATCTGCAAACATCATAGTCCACGGAGACTCCTGCCTGACCTCATCTGTCAATCTGTCCATCACCATTGCAAACAAGAAGGGGCTCAGAGCTGATCCCTGATGTAATCCCACCCCCACCTTGAACCCATTTGTCACTCCTACTGCACACCTCACCACTGTCTCACTGTCCTCATACATGTCCTGTACCACCTTCACATACTTCTCTGCCATACTTGAGGTAAAAAGTTGCAGCACACATTCACACAGATGCAGCTGAAACTCATTGTACATAAAAAATGAATTAAACAGTTCTGTGTTAACTTTACAAAGCTATTGGTCCAGTCATTGGGTTCCTCTGAAGTCCGCTTTAGTGGTGTGAAACCTGGAAAATTTGTGGTCAATCAGAAACTACCTTATCTTTGCTATGTTCATTGCGTCTTAACCTAAGAAAGAACATGAGTAAGTAAATACATGAGAAAGTACGTACAGTCTAATGTGCTGAGCAATAAGCTGTTGCAATGAAGTTCTATATTGCTCATAACGGTTTGCTCATATTTGCTTTTTCAAATTTTCATCAAGGTTCTCATTGACAGTTATCCTTATCAAATACTGTGCAAAACATTTTAGGCACTATAATCATCTGTGGAAAAGCTTGATTTGCATACAGCCGAGAGACTAGCCTGATAGTACCGGTGGACAGGTGCTGTGTCTAGCTGTAGAGGTGTGTGTGTGCTTAGAACTGCAGCTCACCTTTCTGTGGGGAAGATAAGGTTTCAACAGAAGCCAGCTGCAAAGAAGGGCAAAACCTAGAATAAAGCATGATAATAAATTACACTACTTGATCTGCTGAGCACTTGGTCACTGTTTATGAATAGCCAATGTCAAAACATTCAACTTCAACATGCAAATCATATCCTTTGTTGGGTGTTTTTACTGTGTTTTCAGTAATAACTAAGCCACTTTAAGCAGTGACAGTTTCACAATGATGTAACCAACTTGCAACATTGACAATATTGTTTTTTTTTTTTTTAAATTGTGTTGCATGAAAGTCTTATTTCTAAAAGCAAAAGTTAATTTATCTGAAACATAAACTGAAACATAGTTTTGAAAAGCTTTACAGTTATAGAGTTCAGTCTTGACATGTACTTCAGTGATATGATTTGCAATGAGCTGCTCACAACTTTTTAAAAAATGCTTGAAAAATTTAACTTCAGTATGCCTTTGAAAATGTGGTGTTTTATTCTGTGGATGTTCACTTTCTATACTAAGTGTAATGGAGCTGAGGATGCATCATGTCACTGAATGTCCTCACTAACATAGCCATACAGATGTGTTTTGTGTATGTTGGGCTAGCTGGCCCTTTGAACACAGGAAATTGAACAGTTGTAAATATTACCCCAACACTGATCATCTACTAGGTCTCTGCTGAAATCCTGCTTAAGGTTACATTTTTCATTTTACAGGCACATTTAAAAAAAAACAAACAAACAAAAAAACAAGAATCGCTACAAGAATTGGATTGCAATGCTCAAAAAATGAGTATTTGCGTGTGCCCCTATACCATCTATATATAAATGCTGTCATTAGATATACGTATGGCATATTTTCTAAAGCTAAGTTAGGGATGATCAAAAACTAGGGCTGTTGTCTTGGATATGACTGTTTGTGAGCCTCCTTGACCTCTCAACGGATTTTAATTCTCATTAGTTTGTGCAATACAAAATGTACCTTTGGCTGCTCCCTTGTATTCTCCTTGTATTCTCCACCAAGGGGTCGTCACAGCGGATTAATCCACATTGGTAATTTTGCAAAGGGTTTATGCAGGATTCCATTCCTGACGTAACCCTCCATGGTAAGAGGCCCAGGGACCAGGGACCTTTTGTTGTAAGGCGAATGTGCAAACCACTATGCTACATGGAACACTTTTAGTTTGTGCAGTACAGCCAGCCAGAAAATGTATAATTCTCTCTGTACTTCACACATTGCAATTACTTGTGAGGGGTCATGAGCAGGATGAGCTGCTGTGTCATTGATGTTCTGGTTTATTTATTAACTGCTTGACTGAATTTTGCCCCAATTCTAGCCTCAGTTTGACCGTATTGGATAGGCAGAGAGTCAAAAATATTGTCAAAATACTACAACTTCTCTCTTCACTATAGCAGCTTTAAGTGTGTACGTGTGTGTGTGTGTTTCTTTCTCTTTAATGCATCACAATTTTCTTCCACATTGGATCATCAACCTGTCTGAAATAACCCTCAGCTGCCCTGTTTCTTAATGCTGTAACTCTCAGCTTCTTAAATGCTAAATCTACCTCTGGTCTGTATCGTCAACTGTCGTGTGTGTGTGTGTGTGTGTGTTGTTACTGGTCACCCTTTCTTGGCATTCCAGCCATTCCCCTGGTACCTGGGAACTCGTCTGTTCTCCTCCAGCAGTGTATTTTTAGGTCCTCAGAAGCAGCTGTCTGTGTTTCTGCTTGCATAGACAGTCTTGCCTTCTGCTGACTGAAAAATGTGGTGGGGCTGAAGCTGCGACACAACCTAATTGTAAAGGTGCCACTGCCTCAGTCAGGCATTTTACCTTACTATAAGTGCATGCAATTCTAGGTTTGTAGAATCACAACAGTGATGGGTGTGAGGTGGTGGTGTAGTTTGTTTTAAATCTGCTTCGCTGCACTGTGTGCAACAATCTCACAACAATCCAATTCAGTTCTTTTTTTTTTCATACATTAGTAATACTGAGTCATGTTGGCCCCTAGGTTTTTGCTCAACAAATGAGCAGAAAATTCAGTTTGTGGAGTGCAGCAGCAGTTTAAATCACTTTATTATGAGTGAAGATGCCCTACTGTGGCTTGCGAAAGTATTCATACCCCTTGAACTTTTCCACATTTTGTCACAACCACAAAAATAAATGTATTTTATTAGGATTTCATGTGATAGACCAGTAAAGAGAAAATAGTGCACAGTTGTGAATTGGAAGAGAAATTATTCATGGTTTTCTAAATGTTTTACAAATAAAAATCTGAAAAGTGTGACATGCATATATATATTTAGCCCCCTTTGCTCTGATGCCCCTGAATAAAATTTAGTGCAACCAACTACCCTCTGAAGTCACAGAATTAGTAAATAGAATCAACCTGTGTGGTATCAGCATCCTACTGTGGGGCTGCTTTTCTTCAATAGGGACAGGGAAGCTGGTCAAAGTTTGTGGAAAAATGGATGCAGCCGAATACAGGGCAGTCTTCGGGGAAAAAAAACCTGTTTGTCTGCAAAAGACTTGAGACTGGGGTTCACCTTCCAGCAGGACAACAACCCTAAACATACAGCCAGAGCTACAATGATATGGTTCAGATCAAAGCATATTCATGTGTTAGAATGGCCCAGTTAAAATCCAGACCTGAATCCGGTTGAGAATTTGTGGCAAGACTTAAGCATTGGTGTTCACAGATGCTCTCCATCCAGTCTGACTGAGCTTGAGCTCTTTCGCAAAGAAGAATGAGCAGAAATTTATGTCTCTAGATGTACAAAACTGGCAGAGACAAAACCCGAAAGACTTGCAGCTGTAATTGCAGCGACAGGTGGTTCTACAAAGTGTTGACTCATGAGGGTGGAATACATATGCACGCCACACTTTTTAGATTTTTATTTGTAAAGACATTTGAAAATGATGAATCATTTTCCTTCCACTTCACAATTGTGCACTACTTTGAGTTGGTCTATCACACAAAATCCCAATAAAATACATTTACGTTTGTGGTTGTAACATAATAAAATGTGGAAAAGTTCAAGGGGTATGAATACTTTCACAAGGCACTGTATATGAACACACAATTATCAGATGACCAATTCTGGTTGATGCCTGAATTTGCATAAATTGCACTGTTATGACTGTCGTTTGGGGCATAATAAAAGAACAGGCATAGACAGATGTTGACAGGAAATTAAATTCTTTTGATTAATTTATATGCAAAAAAGATTGCAGAGCACAATGCATATAATGTAAATCAGTGGCACTGCAGATTAAGGATAAATAATTTGATACTAAATGTGCAGTGCTGAGGGGTAGAATCAAATAAATAAATAAAAGCAGCCACAGATTAGAACAAAACCAAGTAAAAGAAAAAGGAGTGCAAGGAGAGGATAGCACTCTTAAGGATGGCTGGCTTTAAATGCAGTCTGGATGGACTTGCCAGTTGCACCACAGGAACTTAAGACGATCATAGCATGAATATGAATTTCAAACTCTACATAACCAAAAGAAAAACAATCTATGAGCTGAGCACAGGTATCAGTTCTGATGAAAATGCATCTACACACTACTGATTAAGCACAGTGACAAAAATTGAGTCTTAAATCTTCTTTTGGCTGCTCCTGTTAGGGGTTGCCGCAGTGGATCATCCGCCTCCATCTCAACCTATCCCTTGCATCCTCTTCCCTCACACCAACCCTCTGCATGTCCTCCTTCACTACATCCATGAATCTTCTCTGTGGTCTTCCTCTTCTCCTCCTGCCTGGCAGCTCCATCTTTAACATCCTTTGTCCAATATATCCACTATCTCTCCTCTGAACATGTCCAAACCATCTCAGCCATGCCTCTCTGACTTTGTCTCCAAACTTCTCAACTTGTGCTGTCCCTCTGATGTACTCATTTCTAAGCCTGTCCAGCTTGGTCACTCTCAACAAAAATCTCAACATCCTCAATTCTGCCACCTCCAGCTCCACCTCCTATCTTTTCGTCAGTGCCACTGTCTCCAAACCATACATCATATAGCAGGCCTCACTGCTGTCTTGTAAACCTTACCTTTCACTCATGCTATCTTTCTTTCACAAAGCACCCCTGACGCTCATCTCCACCCACTCCACCCTGCCTGCATGTTCTTCTTCACCTCTCTTGTGCTCTGTCTGATGCTTTGGATGGATGATCCCAAGTATTTAAACTCATCCACCTTTGCTACCTCTACTCCTTGCATCTTCTCCGTTCCACCTGCCTTCCTCTCATTTACACACATGTACTTGGTCTTGCTTCTACTGACTTTCATTCCTCTTCTCACCAGTGCATACCTCCACCTCTCTAGGCTCTCTTCCACCTCCTCCCTACTCTCACTACAGATCACAATGTTGTCTGCGAACATCATAGTCCACGGAGACTCCTGCCTGACCTCATCTGTCAACCTGTCCATCACCATTGCAAACAAGAAGGGGCTCAGAGCTGATCCCTGATGTAATCCCACCCCCACCTTGACCCCATCTGTCACTCTTACTGCACACCCCACCATTGTCTCACTGTCCTCATACATGTACTGCACCACCTTCACATACTTCTCTGCCACTCCTGACTTCCTCATGCAATTCCACACTTCCTCTCTTGGCACCCTATCATATGCCTTCTCAAGATCCCCAAAGACACAGTGCAACTCCTTCTGGCCTCTGTACTTCTCTGTCAACACTCTCGAAGCCAACATTGCATCTATTGTACACTTTCTCAGCATGAAACCATACTGCTGCTCGCTGATGGTCACCTCTCTTCATAACCTAGCTGCAATAACCCTTTCCCGTGTCTTCATGGTATGGCTCATCAACTTGATCCCTCTGTAGTTACTGCAGCTCTGCACATCACCCTTATTCTTGAAGAATGGTATCGGTGAACTTCAATAAACTGTATGATTTATTGATTTTTAACTGAGTGTTGGTTATTTAAACACAAATATGCTTTGATATCACAATATCATGGCAGTGGCCAAGACAGGAGAAAAGCCAAAAGAGAATCCTTAGGAGAGACATCAGAAATTTGGCTTGTTTCAACATTATTATCTAATAATAAGTATTTTTGTAAAGTATTTATCTGATTCATTGATGACCAGTCAGTATCTAGTTTTCTACCAGCCACTTTAGTAGGTACACCTTGTTAGTACTGGGTTGAACCCCCTTTTGGCTTTAGAACTGCCTTAATTCTTTGTAGCATAGTTTCAGCATCCTCAGAGATTCCTCCCACATTACGGTCCATATTTGCACGATTGCATCACACAATTGCTTCAGATTTATTTGCTGTACATCCATGATGCAAATCACCCATTCCACCACATCACAAAGGTGCTCAGTTTGATTGAGATCTGGTGATTGTGGAGGGCATTTGTGTATGGTGAACTCATTGTCATGTTCAAGAAACCAGTTTGAGATAACTTTGACCTTTATGACATGGTGGAGGCAGTCTTAAGGTGGTGGGTACACTGGTTATAAAGGGGTGGACACGGTTAACAACAATATTCAGATATCCCGTGGTATTTAAACAATCCTCAGTTAATATTAAGGGGCCCAAAGTATGGCAAGAAAATATCCCCCACACTATTACATCACCACCACCACCTGCCTAAACTAAGGCAGGAAGGACCCATGCTTTCATGTTATTTACACCAAATTCTGACACTACCATCTGAATTTCACGGCAGAAATCAAGGCTCAGGTTTTCCAATTTTCTATAGTCCAATTTTGGGAGCCATTGTGAACTGTAACCTCGGTTTAATGTTCTTAGCTGACAGGAGGGTCACCTGGTGTGGTCTTCTGCTGCTTTAGCTCATCTGCTTCAAGGTTCAGTGTGTTGTACATCCAGAGATGCTGTTTCCATACCTTTGTTGTAGCAAGTGGTTATTTGAGTTACTGTTGCCTTCCTAACGCTTCGAAGCAGTCTGGTCATTCTCCTCTGACCTCTTCCATCATCAAGGCATTTTCACCCAGAGGACTGTTGCTGATTGAATATTTTCTCAGTTTCGGACCATTCTCTTTAAAACTCTGAGATGGCTGTGCAGGGAAATCCCAGTTATATCAGCGGTGTCTGAAATCCTTAGACCAGTCCAACTGACACTAACAACCATGCTATGTTCCAAGTCACTTAAATCACCTTTCATCGCCATTCTGATACTGAGTTTGAACCTCAGCATTTCATCTTGACCATGTCTACATGCGAAATTGCATTGACTTGTTGCCATGTGATTACCTGATGATATTTACGTCAACACACATGAGGTATAGTATATGTATGATTTCTTGCAGTTTTTCATAGTACTTGCTCCTAAATGTTTGTTGAACCTTTCAGGTGTGTCTGATCTTTTTAGTAGGCTTCACTAGAAAAAATGTAATATGTTTCAAACTCAAACAAGCTTGATACTGAGGCTCCAACTGACATCACTCTCTTTATCTTTATCACATTGGTTTGCTGTTTCTCAATTTGTTGCTAACAGACTGTGTGTGTGTGTGTGTGCATGTTTTATTTGTGCCTCGGCAGGGAGAGAAGAATGCTGGCTTTGACGTGCTCTACCATAATATGAAACATGGCCAGCTGGCAACCAAGGAGCTTGCCGAGTTTGTGCGAGAGAGGTAAGGTTTGTGTGTATTTGTGGATATCTGTGTGGGAGGTGGTGCTAATAATGAGATTCAGGTGGAGAAATTTAACATTTCTTGACTCTGTACATGGATGGAAAGAAGAAATTGTACCAAGGTTGGTTGGAATGCTGGGAGATGATCCGTTAGATTTCATCTCTCAATATAACCAACAAGGTGTTCAATTGTATCTTCTTTCAAATTCCTTTCTGTTTAATACATATTGTAGAGGGAACGTGCACAAGTTAGTTTTTGTTTGAACTTCTTTGGTCATCTCGCTCTGTTTTGACCTCTGACTCCTCACTCCTCACTCCTCACATCTGAAGCACTCAAGTTTGCACACTGTATTTGGATGGCTTCTGAGCTTCCTGCAGTACACAAATATATCATTGCCAGCTGCTCAGTTTAAATTTTCTGAAACAGTTTCATCATTTTAGCATATGGTTAGCTAAATGCCTCCTCTTCAGTCACATCAAAGCCACTGTAACTTACACAGCACGTGTTAAATTCTGGATTTCCTTGTTATTTTTAGCACATCTGAACTTTTGAAATTATCCAGTAAAACTCTTTTTGAGAATAATGAGCTAGATAAAATCCTCCAACAGTAATTGGCATTTCTGTTAGTGGAATCAGCACAAGTTGCCTATAAATTAATAATAATAATGATAACAAAAAAATAATAATTTTGATGGTGCCATCTTTAGTACCATCATGAAATGCAAGTGTGGGATGTCAGAACAGAACATAATACAGGGCAAAGATGCAGAATATAATTGAGGCAGTGATTTACAAAACTAAGTTGGCATTTTATGCCAAATACTGAATCACTCACTGTTGACTAATTTGTAATTTGCAGTGAGTATATTGAGGGGAGTATTGAGGCTCCCTCAGGAGTTTGTTCTCTCACAGCTGGACGTTAACACAAATAGAGCACGCTGTCAGACCAGTGATATAATCCTGGCATTCATTCAGAGTGCCTGTGTGCATTCCTCTGAGGGGAAAATTCACTTATCTGCCTGGAAAACAGCAGACACCAAATCAACAGTCAGGAAATGAAACAGAAGGACTCTTGGTAAAATAGTGTGTGATCCTGCTGGATGGCGGCAAAGCAATTGCCCTGAAAAATTTTCTCTATCTTTCTGTCTCTCCACTTCCCTGAAAGGTTATTTTGATATAAGAGACTCTGAAATGCTCAGTTAAGAACCATAACAACTCTTCAGCCACATTCTCAATTATTGTGTTCTCTACATTCACTGTTGAGATCTTGTTCGTGGAGTCTGAGGATAGAGAGTGTCTGTAAAATAAAATGTAGCTGATTTGACTTGCCGGGAAACAAAATGACCTCTATGCTGTTTTGTTGACAAACAGAACAGCATAGGGGTCATTTTATTAAGGTATTACTTATTGAATGATTTAATAAAGTAAAATACACTTATTCACTGTTTGCTGCATCTCAAGTTTGAGAATTTGCTTATTTGCTTCTTGCAAATAAGATAATTGGATATATGAAATCATGGCTAATAAATACAGTATTATCTTTAGCAGACGAAGTATAAAATGCATCTTTGACAGAGAAATGCAGATTTGCAATAATAACATTTACTATACGCAACAAATGACAAACAGTCTTAAAGTCCTAAATTATCCCAGTTTTTTACCTCACTTCTCAGTACCTGAAGCAGTTACCGTCAGTGGACTGCAAATTGTGACATGAGATATTACATAAATGCACTCCTAGATACAGCTAATAGGTCATCTTTGCAAGATGGATTCTCAGGCTGTGAAAGGCTGGGTAAAGCAGATTTTACAAACCAACCAAAAAGCACAACAGTAACACCCTGCACACCTGCTACCTGACACAGATTGGTGCCTCAAAGAGAAACTCCCATTCAAAAGGAGCACCAGCTTCAAAAAACTCCCACATCAAACAAATCAAGTCTCTTCTTTGGCCTATTTGACTCAAATTCACACATTTGTCTTTATAAACAGATACAGAAAAAGATCAGTCTAATTCAAAATATAATTAATAACTTGTGAGGAAGCTTCAGAATCTCTGCCCAAGATAAAAAAGAGAGTCTATCAGTTTGAGTCTCTTTTCTCCTTTATAGCAAGTTGCTCTGTTCACCCTCAGGATATTTGGATCAATGTGTGCCTTCTTGTTGTCTCTTCAGGGTCTACAGATGGTTATTAAAGTTTTATGGCCAGCCTCCTAAATATCTATTTATCATTTAAATGTGGCTTCTTGCAACATTTCCCCAACACAGATGAAAATTAATCTTTATCTCACAGGCTCTTACTTGGGTGGTGGATGCCCAGTGTCTGGGCCAAAGTAAACTTTAAATGGAGAACATAACATATGAGGCCATTAGCAGAGCCAGTGGCATTGCAAGGAAGTGCTATTGAAGTGCCTTTGGTTTAGTGGCCTAAAGGGTATTTAGAAGAATTTACATTTTGGGGGATCTGCACAACATTAGTCTTCCTGTTGTGCTTTTGGCACGACAGAAAGGTGAAGATAAGGTGTCTATCTCCACATTGTAGACACACACACTGTGTGTAGGTATATGTGCTATTGTGAGTAAAATTAGTGTAGCCATGATTTGCAGCTTTCCTCTGGGTTTCCCTAAATTAGAGTTATTTTTGTTTCTCCTTTTTTCTAAAGGGCTGCCGTTGAAGAGACTTATTCCAAATCAATGAGTAAACTGGCTAAAATGGCCAGCAATGGAAGTCCACAGGGGTGAGTACCCTCATGTACCATCATGTGAAAACAGCACAGTATAGCCAACAATGCCATGTGAAGGGATTCACTGCATTACAGTATAGAAATTATTCCCCAAAAGGTTTTTTATAATTATAGATGTAAGGGTCATATGGCTGCATATGAGAAATGAATGAGTACCATCTGCAGTACCAAATGTCCACATTTATCCTCCCATTAAGCTTATGTGGTTTAAATCATCTGTTGTCTGCTACATGATAGATTTAGTAGTATTTTAGAGAACCCATTGAAAACCCTGAAAACATAATTATCTTTTTTGCTGTGAATCAGTGGATCCCTCATGAATACATAAATTTGCTGCAGTTTAAAAGTTTTTCACTTGAGAGATTTATGTATTTGCTTAAAGACATTTCACGTATTTGAAAAACCATGTCACACACTTTGCTGAGCTAATCATATTTCAGCCACATACAGTAATTAGAATCTGATTTGAATGTGTAGGTTATTTAGCTGTTGTCAGTCAAATCTTATCAAAACACAACCACATAGTCCCAAAAAAACAGACGAGTTTTGAAGCATCAGCTCTAAAAATAATACATGCAAAGTTTTGTTTCTTCTTTAAATAGAAAAGTTTTTGGGAATTTATAAATATGAAAGGGCAACAAAACAGCAGTTGCTGACATTTATTGGTCTAATATTTCATCTTGCAGCAGTGAGATGTAAGTGTGCTCCAGGCTGTATCATTACAGCACAAAATCACTGTTGTCTGTGATTATATGTGCAACAAAGCACACTTCTGATCACATCCATCAGTGGTTATGAGTTTCAATGACAGAGGACAGTGAGAGCCCCATGATATCCAAGCTAATAGCAGCTGTTTTGTATATATGCTGTTAACTTGTAGACAGACATTTTGTGGAGTCTAGAGTTTCTGAATAAGAAAAATAAGCAATTTCAGTGATCTCTGTGTAATAAAATAAGACTGTTTGTGTAATGTTGTATCTTTACATGTAATTTTACCAACACTTTATTGTGTTGGTGATAATGAAATATTTAAAAGTGGACTTGGGGGGGGGGGGGGGGGGGGGAAAATTTGG